>WBMZ01005451.1:0-30187 GCA_013400975.1 Atrichornis clamosus
AAAAGAAAAATAAAAATAACCTTCTTAAAAGCGACTGCAGTTTCAAACATGACAGGATAAACCATAGGTGAGAGGTGGAGCCCGGATCCGTGCTGGTCCCAGGAGTTATCCCTACGTGAAAGCCCGCTTTTCCAGGAGAAGTGGGAGGCAAAGCAGGGCGATGGAACCAAGAGAGATGGCAGGGGATGGAAAAGAGCTGAGCTCGATGAGGCTCTGAGCGCCCAACTCTTTCAAGGGAGTTTTAAACCCAGAAAGAGGTAGAAAACCACACACAACACTCCCGTGACTTTCTGTGCAAGCCCAGCTTAGTCCTGCTCATAAAAACTTCAGCAAAAAGCCCATTGCACCCACTGAGAAGTGCTGGAAAAGATTTCTTCGGACCTGAGGAGACTGCAAGGGCATCGTTTGGAGCCACACAGTGCCTGGGCCTCATCTCCAAGCAAAGCAGGGTGGCTGTGGAGCTCTGTGGTGAGCAGGGAGGAGGTTTCCAGAAGGGAATTGAGCAGACAGTTACTGCTGGATGCCTTTGCTCCAGAGGCATCTTTTCCCCTTTGTGTCGGTCGGGATTTTTTCCATCTGCCTTTTTCCACGGTGAGGTTATCACAGGGTTCGTGTGGCTGCTAAAGGAGTTGAGGGCTGATTTAAGGGAGGGGCGTGCTGGAAACTTTGAAAAAAAATTAATTTCCTGTCGAAATATGTTTTGTGCCTTGGTGAAATACCAGGTCCTGAACATGCTTCTGGTTTTAATAAAAATGTTTAGGGCTTGGTTTTTGTTTTTGTCAGTTGAAGAAAATTCAGCCATCTCCACTACAAAGCCTCTTCTCCATGTGAGAGAGCAGATGGGAAGTTTGGCTCCCCAGATGGTGACCAGGGATTTTGCAGTGGTGGATGGTCATTTTAGCTGCTTTCCCATGGAGATCTGAGCCTGTTCAGTTCCCCAGGGAAGGAAGGGAAGGCTCCAGGAGCACCGAGCCCCGTGTGCGGTGCTGGAAGTGGGGAGGCTCCGGAGGCACAGGAGGAAGGAAGAGTCACTGGATGTGGCTCAAGGAGACAGGGAGGAAGAGGGAATATCTCCAAAATCATGCAGCAGCAGGAAAAGTATCTAAAGGAGTGGAGAGGAGACCACACAGACCACCAGACTCTCTCTGGGATGCCAGTGATACCCTGGAGTTGTGGCCCTCATTTTTGTCTGCTCACTGCAGCCTGGATCCCTGACTATATCCAGACATATTTCCATCTGCAGGGAGAGGGGCCTTAGTTATAACATATCCTCTAAACAAACCAGTAAATATTCCCTCTTCAGTCTTTACGACACACACAGAGCCTTGGTGTAGGATAGGATGATGAGCACATTTGCCATTTCCAGGGGGCTCCCCTTTTGGTCAGCCCTTCCTCTACAGCCACTGCCCATAAATTGCATTTATTTATTTATGACTGAACCCAGTTTTTTATTCAACTTAAATATTTGCACTGCAGCATGGGTGGGAAAAGACTTCTAATTCTACAGGACATGCAGCGATGTGCTCAACAGCACTGATTTCTTACTTCTTTATCAGAAACTGAGTAAAACTTGAGGAAAAATGTGTTCAGTTTATTCATTTTCCTGGTTCCTGATTGCCTATTAGCAATTTGCAATTGCCTGACACTCGCCTGTCCTAATATACTCATTAAATATATTAGTGTTTTTTGCCATCGTGAGATTTCTTGAAGGGTTTGATGTGGCCTTTCCGTGCTTCATATTCAAAATTTGAAGTCTCTGAAACAATTGAAATTGAACACCAATAGTAATGTATATTTTCTGTTACATCACTAAACAAGTGCAAATTTTTCAACTTGGAGTGGGAAATGAAAAACTTGAAGCCTCGGAAGATTTGCCCCAAGTGAACAATTTGATTTCTTTTTTTTTCATGAGTAAGTAGCAAAAAACGCCACCCCCTGAGACAGGCATGTGCTGATCTAGATTGAAATAATAAAAGCACCTTTTTGTGCTACACCTTTCAGAGATTTAGTTACAAAGGTCACTGTAAGATTTGTTGTCTCAAAACATGGAGTTTCAGTACATTTACAGGGAAAGAGAGTGTGATAGGAGTATCTTGGCTATGGAGGTTATGGAATATCATCTACAGGAAGCTCGAATGTGCAAAGCAGATTTTCAGCTCTTTTGAACTGTCGTGGTGCCAGTGAAATAAATAAAGTTTCGACAGGAAGCATTGACTGAGTTTGGGCTCCTATTCCGAGGTATAAAATTTGGGAATGCCAAAGAGCAGCAGTGAGGAAGACAGTGGAATCTGTTTACAGCAAAAAACCACAGCCAGCAGGAAAGGGATTGGGATTGTGCCCTCTGCCCCCTCAGGTGAGAGCCCACCTGCAGAGCTGCTCCAGCCCTGGGCCCAGCACAGGGAGGACATGGAGCTGCTGGAGAGAGGCCAGAGGAGGCTCCAGGATGAGCAGAGGGATGGAGCAGCTCTGCTGGGAGGAAAGGCTGGGAGAGCTGGGATTGTTCGGCCTGGAGAGGAGAAGTTCTGGGGTGACCTCACTGTGGCCTTGCAGGGCCTGAAGGAGCCACAGGAAACCTGGAGAGAGACTTGGGACAAGGGATGGAGGGACAGGACACAGGGAATGGCTTCAGACTGCCAGAGGGCTGGGTTGGATGGGATATTGGGAAGGAATTCTTCCCTGTGAGCGTGGTGAGGCCCTGGCACAGGGTGCCCAGAGGACCTGTGGCTGCCCCTGGATCCCTGGAAGTGTCCAAGGCCAGGCTGGACGCGGCTTGGAGCACCCTGGGATAGTGGGAGGTGTCCCTGCCCATGGCAGGGGCTGGAACAGGATGATCCTTGAGGTCCCTTCCAACCCAAACCATTCTGTGATTCTGTGATTCTGTGATTCTGTCTNTTCTGTCTCGATTTCCATTTTGACTTTTTTCTCATCTCGGGGCTGTTCACATTGCTTGAAGGCTTGGAGCACCCTGGGGTAGTGGAAGGTGTCCCTGCCCATGGCAGGTTGGAAGTGGATGGTCTTTAAGGTCCTTTCCTACCGAAACCATTCCCTGATTCCACGATGACCCCAAACAGGTGCCTGTTTCTCCCCTCTCCCTCCTCTCCTCCGAGAGGCAGCCTTGGCCTCAAGGAGTCTGCAGCGTGAATATGAGACAAAAGATAAGAAACACAACGTGAGACTCAGCGATTTCCTCCCTTTTTGCAGCAGATCAGCAACACCAGAGGTGGAACCTGCCCCTTCAACCAGGGCACTCCCGTGTCACTCTCTGGGCTGAGACTGTGCACTGCCAGGGCCCCTTTCAAAGCCCATCGGGATGCAAAAGAAAAGATGCTGAGATAGTTGTATTTTAGACCTTTCCTGTCATTAAAATGATATAATCTGGGGCCCTGAGACAACAGAGGATCAAAGTCATTTACTTGAAGGACAGTCTTGTTTTACTTTATTACTGCAGGGTTTAATAATTCTGAAAATAGAGGTTAATGCGTTGTGAGCATGGGGAGATCCTGACGTGGCAAAACTGTGTTTTAAATGCTGCAAAATGAGAAAGATGTGTTGAAATACGAACAAAAGAGAAACATTTCTGACTTCCAGTCCTCAAAATAAAGGGAGATAATTTTGCTAACTTGAGGGGTCGGTCCCTGAGAAATGGTTCCTGCAGGGATTTCTCTTCCCAAGGACCAATCTTACTCACCAAACCACTGATGCAACGATAGGTATTTGTTCTTCAGAGACAGTCTGGGTTTCACTCCTCACTGGCAAGCTAAGAAATACAGAATTCTTGAACACACCCCTAAATAAATTGCAACCATCTGAGTAATCTCTGTTGGAATTCCTGTGGAAGAGCAGAGCAGTTGTCCTCCTTGTCCATGCTCCGAGAGTGGTCAGGGCCAGCAGAATGAAGGAGCTGTGAAATATTCCAGCTCAAGCTGTTGGTGTAATAACCGCTCCTAACTACTAGGCCTTGCCTTATTAGCCTGAAATACAAGGCTTTATACACCTTCCAAAATGCACAAATCCTCCCCAGTGCACCTCTGGCTGGTTTAACTATTTATGTAAATCCCAGGTGATGTGCTGAATGAAAAAAAAAAAAAAACCAGCAAAATGAGCAGCTCTCAGTGATAAACCAGTTAGGAACAGAAAAGAAGGTGAATGAATGAACCAGGGTGGTGCAGGGACTGTTCTGTGAGTCACTGATTTTTTTCCTGAAACCATGAAGTGCATCATTATGAGGGGAGAGGCTGAACTGGGAATGCAGGAAGAAAGTGGCTTTTATAAAGTGCAAAGAATGGCAGGTAACTGCATTTTGATGCTGTGTTTTCTTACTGTAGAAATTGTCCTGTTTCTTTTTAGAAAAGCTCATCACTGTAACAACACTGCTGTATTTATTATTAGGAGCAGCAGGCTAATCGATGAGTTAAACAGTTATTTTGATAAAAGTTTAGTGGTTTTTTTGGTTTTGGGGGTTTTTGAATCATAAAAAAGGGAAAGTGCTGCTGTCCCGAAAATATCCAAGATTTACTAATGGTAAAAAATAGGATAAATGGTAAAGTTACTGCATTCATCAGTCAACCACGCGAAAACATTTGCAAACGATTATAGATTTCAAAACTTGGCTGGGAGTCATGACGTTCCTTGTAAGCAACTTGCTGCTCTGTGCCAAATGTAGCAAAACTAGAAGGTACTGCTGAAACGTGCTGAGAAAATTACTTTACTGTTGCTGTAGTAGTAATAGTAGGAATAATTATCATTATAATAGGACAGAAGTACAGGAATAGGTTTTGACTACTAATAGGAAGACTGTAAAGTTACAAAAATGAAACCATAATAAAAATGTCTCGTGCATGCACCATTTCCTATTTAATTGTCTACGAGTCGCCGTCAAACCTCACTCAGGTTGTGTCTCTTCCTGCTCTAGCTGGAATATTTATCATGAGAATGAGGTGCCAGAACCTGAAGCCTTGTCCTAGGAGAGAGAATTGTCAGTCAGTGTTTATTGCAAGAGCCTCCACAAATGGTGGTCTTCAAGTTAATAATATTTTCCTTCCTCCTCTTTCCTTTCTGTGACTCATGTCTGGTATGTCCTGGCTTCTTAAAAAGAGTTTGCTACCCCACACATTGGACACCACTCATCCCTTTCCCACTCCCTTACACCTTCTTTCTCCTTCCTTCCCCTCATTATTTCTCTTTCAATGATATCAGACTCCCACCCAGATTTTGGAACATAAACTCTTTTTTCTTTCCTGCTGCCTTGTCACCAGGGATGGAAAGAGAAAGCTGCCCTCCTGCAGCGTTTCTTGGTCACTGAGATCTGGGATGTTGATATTTTCTGTCTGTTCTGCCTCAACAAAGGAAAATTTCAATTACTGGTACTTTTTAGGTCACGCCCTGCCTACCCTGTGCTGTTCATAAGTGATGCTGCCATTCCTGGTCCAAGAGGGTGGGAATGAGCTTGGGACATCCTTCACGATTGCAGTTGTAAAGAATATTTCAAGTAATATGCACCAGAAATATGCACAAAATCATCTGTGTATTGGAAATATGTGGGACTTGCATGTGCAGTGGTTTCCGAGAAACTGTGACTCCACTTTAAATACCTGTGACACAGATTTATTAATATAAAGTCCTCTACATCAGATGCATTTTTTTAAAACTCAAGGCAAGCCTTTGTCTCCTGCTGCCTTCTTTGAACAGATGTCATTAGATTGGTATTCTGACCCTGTGGGAATTTAGCATCACTTTTTTTTTTTTGCTTGCTTCCCTCTGCTCAGGTCCTCCTCCTACATTACAGGGCTCTCCAAACCCCTACTTTGCTATCTGTTACTTCTGGTTCCAATCAAATTCCCATTACGGCCCATAGAAGTATTTTCAGCAATATCAGAGTGCTTGGATTTGGGCCCCAGTCGAGAGCAAAGCAGACATTGGTGAGCTGAGGGTCCAGTATTGGCTCATGGAAGTCACAGTCTTGAAAGAACAACCCAGAAAAGAGCAGGTTTGTAGCTTTGAGCTCCTGAGTGGTTTGTGCTGAGGTAGTCAGGCCACCTGTTTTGGTGTGGGTGTTTCCCAGGGTGTGTTTTACATTTCCCTCCATTTCGGGCAGCTGCTTTTACTTGAAACTTCACCAACTTGTGGCACCTCCACAGCACCCTCATCTCGTTTGCAGGAGCAGTGTGAGCTGTAGTTTCTCCCCTGCGCAGCTCTGATCTGGCCCTGGAGAAAAGGAGGCTCAGGGGAGATCTTCTCACTCTCTACAACTGCTTGAAAGGAGAGTGTAGCCAAGCGGGGGTCGGGCTCAGCTCCCAGGGAACAGGGACAGGAGGAGGGGGAACGGCCTCAGGCTGTGCCAGGGGAGGGGCAGGATGGACAGCAGGAGGAATTCCTGCCTGGAAAGGGTGGTCAGGCCTTGGCAGGGGCTGCCCAGGGAGGTTTGGAGTCGCCATCCCTGGAGGTGCCCAAGGAAGGCCTGGACGTGGCACTCAGAGCTCTGGGCTGGGGACAAGGTGGGGACGGGGCACGGCTGGGACGGGGTGACCTTGGAGATCTCTTCCAACCTCAGTGATTTTTGGGTTCTCTGATCCCTATTTTTAAGCTGAGCCACTTTCCTGGCCTCGAGGGAGGGAAGCTGCAGAGAAAAGCAATGACTGGCACCACAGCCATACCCAAGAAGCTCAAATCCAGGCAGAGCTTTCCTGCTCAGCACCTGCACAGAACTTGTGCCAAATTTTGTATGGACCACATGGACTTGTTGCCTCACTGAGCTCATTAGCCATTAAAAAGCAAAAAATTAACAGGTCCAAATTCTGCACAAGGCCATCATCTACATTAAAATGAAAACATTTAATCAAAAGTAGCCTGGAGGGTAATGAAGAGGAAGCTGTTCCTGAGGAAACCTTGTTCCTCTTTAGGTTTTACTGATATGTCAAAGGCTTCTCCAGGTCCCTCCACGCTGACTTCTGCAGTATTCACTAAAACTGGTTTAAATCAGTTGTTAAAATTACAGGGTCATCACAAGTCACATTTAAAATGAAGAGAATTTCCAGGCCAATGTTACATTTTGAAAAAAAATTACTAAGTGAAAACATGTCCAATTTCTAAAATCCAGCCAAAGTGAACTTAATTCCTGGGTCATGACAACTAGAAACTAATCACAGGTATTTTATACCCTGTTTCTAAGAGAGTTTGGTTTAGACAATACGTCATCCGTGCTGTCACCTTTGTTGAATATCTTTCTAGTCTTGGTTGTTATGGCTTGAAGGCAGTTCAGCAGCAAAAATGCAGATAAATGCAATTTAATGGACATACCTATGGGCTAGAACAAAGAGTCACAGAAACAGATGCTTCCAGCTTCCTCATATGGATTCTGGGGATTTTTTTTTCTTCCACTGCCTCTTCTAGGTACTGAACTTGAGGAAGGGGATGTGGAGCACGAGGCTATCATTCTTCCTAACACGATTACAGAAATCTTATTGTAGTAGCAGCATTCCAGCTTTACTTACAGAGTGCTTAACTGAATTAGTGAGTTTTATTTAACTCTGTAATTTACTATGAAATCCTTATTGCTTTGTCACAGGAGTTTTATGATCGTTTTCCTTAATGATCGGAGTCGCCTTCGCACCAAGGAAGTTTGAGGGGGTTTTATTTTTTTTTTTTTAATTTAATCATGGACTTAAGAGATTTGAAACTTGAGGGATTAATAAAGTATCCCCAAAATCATAAAGCAAATCACAGCATACCAAATCATTTCTCCTTTGAGACCAGTGCCAAACGTTCTCCAGTGGTGTTCCAGTGAAACTGGACACTTCCAGCCCAATGGCTAGTAAAGTCAGGGAAGGGAAAAAAAAAAAAGGCAGAGACTATGTGACCAAACTTTTATTTTCAGTGCATAGCTGGAATTTCAGCCTCTCTGCACAAGTCCTTGCCATTACAATTTATTAGATGTTTTATGTAGCAGATTTTATTGAATGATTTAGGTAGTCTTGGCTTGATCCTTTCCAAATGTGTTCAACGGTATTCTGCTACACGCAAAAGTGTTTTTATATTCTCACTTTCATGTAACCAAATCTCCGAAATCTAGATGAAGTTACCTGCCTGCTGCATGTTTTGTTTTGTTTTCAGAATTCATTTGGAAAGCCCTGCACAGCCTGGCCTCTGCAGCCCTTTCCAGAGGATTTAGGATTATAAATTAGATGGAGCCGGAAGGAAGAAGAGGGGTACTGGAACCACCAAGCTGACTCAGAGCTATTAAACTCCTGGGAGTGTGAAGGATAAGGATAAAAGGAAATGGAGAATATTGAGGATGGAGGGACTACATTTTCCAGAGCATATCTTGATTCCGTGGTGTATTGATCTACAGCCCTGGAGTTTGTCAAAGGTAATAGCTCATCTCCAAGAAAATGCTTCATCTCCTGGAAAACATCAGGGGAATGAGGGAGACGGCCCCAGGTAAAACCCAGGGAATGGCTCTGCTTCTGTGCTAAGTATGGAACACAAATATTTTGATTTGTACTCACACGCAGCCACACCGCAACGGGATTTATCATCTTTGTTCTGAAGGAAAGGGAGAGGCTTTATTCCCCTAAATCACCTTGGAACAATAATTCCTCTAGAAAAACAGCTTCTAGGGGATGTGGAATCCCGTATGGCAGCCTGTACCTCCGCTGAGATTCACCAGTGCCAGATCAAAGGATATTAAAAAAAAAAATCCACTTCAAAATATAGGAATGGCAATTCTTGTATTTTCAGGTGGTTTGAGTTCCTTATCTAATGGAAACTGCCAAATCATAATAGAGGCAAATTTTAATCCATTCTTAGTTTTCCTGCTTTAAATTATATTCTTGTCATTCACACATGTAAAGTAGTTCATTTTACATATTCATAGTGCACAAACACACATCTGCACAGGCTCTGCAGGTCAACTTAAAATATTTACTGAGTTACATTTCTATGACAATTTAATAACTTTTTCCTTCTTACCAAATCTGATTTAGGCCTTCATTTTTAACTTTGACCGCAGCATCACCCTAATTTTCAGAATAATGGATTAAATTGCCCAGAGAAGCTGTGGCTGCCCCTGGATCCCTGGAAGTGTCCAAGGCCAGGTCGGACGGGGCTTGGAGCACCCTGGGATAGTGGGAGGTGTCCCTGCCCGTGGCAAGGGATGGAAATATTTGATCCTTAAGGTCCCTTCCAACCCAAACCATTCCATGATTTTAATCCCATTATGCTCCTCCAGCAATTCCAGATGGCACAAAGAACAATATTAAAGGCCAAAGGATTTAATTCCTAAAGCCAGTTGTGGTAAGAATAAGCAGTGAGCTGAAATATGCCTTAATTTCAAATTTGGTCACTCTTTAGCAACACCACCCGATGCACATTAAGCAAATGAAATATAAAAATAACTTGCAGAGGATTTTGGAGTTGTAAATAGTCATCACTGTGATTTAAAGCTGACTTGAAGCACAAGAATGCAAGGAAGACCTTGAAAGTAAATAGTTTACAATTCAAAAACCCTTCCAGGCATTTGGAAGGTGGCAAAAATCTTTAAGCATCCTCAGTGACTTTCTGATTGATTTTTTTTTTTAAAACCTTTAGCAAATATTTTCAATTTTAAAAATAGGATGATATTTGTGTTTGGTTTTTTTGGTCCTATAAAAAAAGCTGATCACCAAAGTTGGGAAAAAAGGATATTTCAACTGAGCTTGGAGATCACACCCTCAAATCAATCTGGACAATGTCCAGGCCCTGTTCTGGTATGCTGAATGAATATATGAATTAATACAAATATGAATATATAAAAAAGTGAGCAAAGCCTCAGTGGGAGACAAATGGCCACTGCCTCCACAGACTTCTGTCAGTAGAATTCCAGGTGCAAGTATCTTCACCACCTCTGTCTGTGCTGTTCTCATTCAACTCCTCCTTTATTTCACTGGTGAACTTTCTTATCAGCACCTTTCCAAAACGCTTTTAAATTATTTGTGGCTGCTGCTACCTTGCATTTTCATTTATTTCCGTTACCTGACTTCTGGAAAAAAAAGAAATCTATGTTTTCAGCCATTTTTTTTGCCTTAAGGGATGCAATGTGAAAGGAGTAAATGTCAGGTTTATCAGGAACACCTCCCTTTTCAGTCGAATTGAAAACCGGGCCAAATGTTTTCCGTGTTTCTTGTCTTGCGCTAAATCTACGCATCATTCACTTTTACAATTTGGTTATGTTTCAGTAAATTGCATCTGGTTTGTGTGTGTGTTTTTGAACCTTTCCAGATCAGGCATGGAAAGCTGAGGCCTTAATGTGGATATGGCAGGGGGATATTTCTGGAAAAAGCTGCAACATCTTCAGTGCCACTGCTGCAACCTCGTATATAGAATATTTTCTTTTAGACCTTGTATTCCAGGTCAGCTTATTTATCTTCCCGTTCCATTTTATTTTGTGGTGGGAGGGATGAAAGTGAGGGACAAAGAGCATTTTAGAGGCTTCATTATTGCTGTTGTTGTAAAGAAGTGTTTAAATGAAGTGCTGGCCCTTTTAAGATTTCCCATTTTCAGCAACACAAATCCAAATGATGCTCGGGCTGGGCACGACTGTTCCAAAGAGCACTCTCCAGTGATCATTTCAAATTAACGTGTCATCTTTTAATCACTAGGAAGTTTAGACATGAGAGTAATCGCTCTGGTACGAATCCAAGTTGTCCCTAACAAGGGATGTAATTAATGCACTAATTGGCACGGCTGGAACTCCGTTCTGGATTTCCAGGGCTCCATAGTCCAAGACTAAGGGAAGTTTAGGCTGTCTGCCGTGGAACTCTTTCCCAGGACGGAGTTAGAACCAGGTCTAGCACACAGAGGAGAGCTTAGATTTCTCAGAAGCGAAAGCAGCAGTCTGAAAGCTTCTCTTCATACTGGTGGTAAAATTAATTTTAACTGAACGGAAGCAGAGAGGAACCAAATCTGAGACAACTCCACCGTCAGATCGGCACAGAGGTCTGCTCCTTTGTTGCATTTAGTGATTTCTCTGGCACGTGGGACCTGCTTCAAAAACCGTTTCACACTCTTTCAAAACAGCACTGCAGAGTGTAATTAGAATTTCTGCAGGATTTCACACCACACTGTGTCACTGAAGTGTTTGTGTTGGAAAGTAACACATCACCTGCGGGACTGAGAAACAGAGATCACTGGCACCAGAGAGCTTTCTTCTCTCTTGGAACATGGCCTGAAACTGCCAGAGGGCAGGGTTGGATGGGAGATTGGGAAGGAATTGTTCCCTGGGAGGGTGGGCAGGCCCTGGCACAGGTTTCCCAGAGAAGCTGTGGCTGCCCCTGGATCCCTGGAAGTGTCCCAGGCCAGGTTGAACGGGGCTTGGAGCACCCTGGGATAGTGGGAGGTGTCCCTGCCCATGGCAGGAGTGGATTGGGATGGACTTTAAGGTTCCAACCCAATCCCATGATTTATATGGAATAGGAGAGGGTCTCCCATAGTATCAGCAACTTGCCTATTATTTCTTAGAAGACGCTTTAGGCCTCTGATCTATCATGAGTGTAATTTTATTATCAAACTCTGTCATTTGGCTGATTATAAAATATTTTCCTATTGTTCAATATTTTCTCTTTATTTCTCAGTGTTCCATAAAAAGACCCTTTAGCACTTACCCCTCCCAAAATACAGGATGTTTTTCAGAGTGTGACATGATCCCTACAACAAACCCTCTCCATATTTTTCTATCCTGTTGTCCTTATTTCTTATTGAGACTGGGTCAATAAGGCCCAGCACCTCTCAGAAAACACGGGTGCCACAGGCACCGGAACAACCCCAGGTTTTTGTGCTCCCACTCCTTCATTTGATCAATTTGATACCATTTCTTCCACTGAAATTGCCATTTCATTTTCAAGGCCGTGGCCGTTTCCATTGTGTTGTCACCTTCCCACGTGGCCTCACATTGTCAACAACTGCAGATTTCTCCCAAGATGAGGCCAGATATTAAAGGTCACCTGAATTTCAAATGAATGATCTTTAATGCTTGACTTATTCTCACTGGGTGCGGTTTATTTCTCTTATGGATATTCTGAATGAATTTTTAGCTACTTTTGGGGGGGATATTTTCCCCCCAAAAAATTTACCCCATCTTGACTCTTGGAAATTCTCGCTTTATAATTACACTTTCCCACTTGGAAGACAATTCCCAACCTTTTTTTCCTGCTCTTTGCTCTCCGTACTTGCAGCCATTTGCATCTTCTCTCATTTTGTAAAGCAATTCTTTTAAAATTCATCCATTTGGTCTGAAGACCTTCCTCATGAAGATTTTCTCTTCAGGTCGGAGAGGTTTTGTGCTTTTGTTTGCAAGAAATTTAAACTCTTTTCCATCCTGAAGTTTCACAGGTCTCCAACTAAATTCCTTCACTGAATGCTCTCAGATTTTTGAATTATTGATCTTTTAGGTGGCCAAAAGCTCCATTATTTTCCTGAGAGTTTCTAGCCTACATTCCTGTTTTCCCTGCTTTTATGGAACAAGAAGCACATGGAGTTGTTCCCCCGTCTCAGTGCACTCACTCCTGTGCTTCCCATCCCACAGGATGCAGAATCTTTTTTCCTGAAAGCCAACTTCAGTTATCTTGACTTTGTTCCTGGTTGCACCTCTAATTCCACAGGAATTGCAGGAATTTAATTTTTCAGCTGATTTTCTCAGAGTGCTCCTCTCACCTCAGTCTGCACACGGTGCACTTTGCAATCTTCTGGTTCCAGCTCCATTTATAACAGAGTTAAGGTTTTAACCTGTCAGGCACTGGGGTAAAAACCCCCCAAAGATGCAAATATTGGTGTAATGTAAAAAAAGATGCTTTACAGCTCCCAGGTATCCCTTCCTTAGAGCTGATGGGAAACATGTGCCAGTCAGGATATCTAGGCATGGCCCAAAGTGTGATTTTTAATGATTGTTTTACAGCCAGCTTGGGTGCCTGGGGAGAAGGGAAGCTTTGAAATGCATTTGGTGTTGTTTATTTATAGCTATATTTACATGTGCACACATTTATGGGCGATGAGAGCTCGTGTGCATAAAGCATTTATTCAGTGGTTCAAAACCCCCAAAGAGGCAGGTTCAGAGCATCACCCCCTTTTCCTACGAAGGGGAAAATTGGGAATTTAGAAACAAACCCCTGTCACAACCAAGTGGTTTGATTTCAGCTACGGACCCAGCTGAAAATACAAAAAAAAAATAAAGGCCCCATCTCTGAAGTGCACAGCCTGAGCTAAATTGATACATTCATTCCCAGTGCAGACTTTTTGGACACTGATTACCGGGCCCTACTAACAGTGTTTGCACGACAGCTTATCTGCCAGCTTATCTATTCTCCTCTTCTGCAAGGGACACTGTTCAAAGAGCCTGAAACACAGCTGCCTCTTTACAGGCTTTGCCACCTCCTGAAAAGATGGGGGGTCACGTGGCTGGGGGCTGGATGCCTGGGCAATAGAAAACCTAAATTAATCTTCGGGGAAAGTGGGGAGCCTTGTTTGGATGCAGCAGCAAAAGGAAAGCACTTGTAGGTGAAATCTCCTTAAGACCAAAGGGAAAACTTGGAGGGAGCCCTGTGAAAACGCCGGGCTGGGAAGGGTCCTGGGCATCTCGAAACAAAAGGAATGAGTTCCCCCGATGAAAAGGTTGAAATTGGGAAAGTTTTCTCCATGAAGAGGCAGTGCAATGCCAAAAGTCTGAATGAGCTGGGAGTTTAGTGTATTTTTAGAGCCTCTCTTCCCGGCACTGGCAAAAATTCCCTTCTTCCTCAGCTTTTCCTTCCGAGCAGGAGCCGTGATATCAAATCCACAGCTGCTTCATCCTATCAAGAAAACGAGTGGTGAAAGTAAGTGTATCCTGACATCTATAGGCAATATTTTAATAAATCCCAGCTTTTCAATTATTATTTTGCTCACTGGGCAAGCACAAGGCTGGAAAATGTGTCACAGGGACACCTTTCCCAATGTTTCTCAGTCTCAGTCCTATTTTTCATGCCAGTGTGGGCAGGAGAGAGGATCTGATGCTGTCTGAAACATTCAGGATTGCCTTCCAGACAGGAAGCACAGCCCTCATCCATCTCACCCTGCCTGGTGCCACCCTGTGCTCCAAAATAAGGAACAGCAAAAACTGGAATGGGATGACTGGTGGGGGGCAAGAAAAATCCAGGTAATAATGGGAAAGGTGGAAAAGAGGACATTGCAAAAAGGGGCAGCATCTTCTTACAAACACAAAGATGTACTTTAATGAAAACCAGCAGCTTTTGACTTCCATTTTAATGAACTTTCCTGGGAATTAAAAGTACTCCTTTGCTGGTGTGATTGGCAGTCTCATCTTTGCTCAAATACATGTAAGAGAGGAGAACTTTCTTCCTCTTATTTTCAGAGCTCCGCTGAGGATTTTCGGTATCTGAAGTGCTTGCAAGATGTAAAAAGTCACCACAGATTTTTAGCGCACAATATACCAGGAATTTTCTGGAAATTTAAGTCACATCCTGTGGATTTGCCACCGCTCTGTGGTTTTTCCTCAGCCTGCTGGAGAAAAAGAAACTGATGGATGAATGAGCACTTTTCCAAAGTGACCAGCACTGCTCCTTCCTGTTCTTGGGAAATCAGGCTTGTGAAGGGTCACATCACACTGGACAAGCCCAGGTAGCTGTTTCTTGGTTTAAAATGTTAATTCCCTGGCATTTGGAGATCTGGAGGGCAAAGAGGAGGTGACGTACCCACGACCTTGTGATAAATCTCTTACACCAAAGCTGTGGCTTGTCCTGATATTTTCTAAGTGACTCTTTTGCATATCTGGAATTAAGTGCCCTAGGGATAAAGCTCTGCATTTCTGTTAAGTGAAGAGTGCCTTAAATATCCTTGTTTTCCACCAAAACCCTTTGTGTTTGTAGAAGAGCAGCTCCCAAACCATGGGGTTTCCACATGCAAAGCTCTGCACCCGAGACAGTGATACTTGATTTTTATTTTCATGTTGGTTTTCATTTCAAAACCAGGTCTCTGGTGAGGAGGGAAACAGCAGCACTTGAGATATGAGTGGGGGCAAGTTTCCCTGGGGATTTCCAGGTTCCGGTTCTGTACCTCAGCCGTCCTGAGGCAGCAGAAATTGTTCAATTCTGTTTCTTCTTGAATTATGTGCAAGATCTGCGACCCAGCCCTCCTGTAGACAACACACAAGCTCACACAGCCCCTATCCCAGGGAATATGCTTTTATGGAGGCTGGCCCAAGGTGTGAAATCATGACATTAACCCCCAGCATTCGTGGGGGGCCTTTGCCTTCCCTTTTTAAGGCTCAAAACCTCCAAGTGTTGGTCCTGAGCATCCCTAAAATCCAGTGGATTCAGCTGCAAGCAGAGTAATTCCCACTTCCAGATAAAATCAATTTCCCAAGCTTAATACAGCAAAAAGCATCAGGCAGGGATCTCTCTGTGTCTTGGGAAGCAAGACCACCCAGGGGCACCTCTGAAATAATTCTGAGTGAATGTGGCTTGAGTAGTTTAGTGCAAGGTCAAGGATCCCAGCTTTTTTAATTCCTTCATTTTTCCTTTTTCTTGCACCTCTTCTTCCTTCCTCCCAATTCCCAATTGTGGGGGGGAAAAATCCAGTTTGACTTAAAACTGCGATCCCACCCAGTATTCTTCTTTGCACAAGGCAAAAGAAAAGGAAAATGTTTTAATGGCTCTGCATAGCTGGATTCACTTAGGGAATGAAAATGCTTTTGAGGAGCAGTTTTATGCACAGCCATGATTTTTTATTCTATTTTAAGTACCTGTTATTTTAAAATGTGCCATCTTCACTTTGTTTCTGGTCTTTGCAACATTCCTGCCTGGGGTCTCTGCCAGTGGATGCTTTTTCTCACTGGACTCAATAGAAATCTTTCTTATAAAGGCAACTTGGCTGAATATAAATTATCAGGCGTGGGGGATTAGCTGTGGCTTTAGATGTAAGTAATGATCACAGGTAAGCAGAAAAAGAAATATTTTTGTAAGTAAGCTCTCTTCTGGAAAGATTTTTAAAAAACCAATTAAGATGAAAATGAATTATTAACTCATGTTCTGCTTCAAAAGATGAAAGAGATTAATATTTTCTCTTGCCCAGAAATTCATTGAAAGGGAAATGATCAAATGCAGCATTTACTGCACGGAGTCCAGACAAATTACTGAATTCAGAGGCAGCCTTCTTAACTTTCATTTCCTACACAAGAGGAGAACCAGCCTGTGGGACTGGAGGAAGATTGATAAATGGTGGAATGAAAGAAGAAAGGGAATAATTGTATTATTTTGACTGTAATACCTCCCTCAACTCCTTGGTCTCAGTGCCGTTTCTCACAAGAAACATTCTAAGAGACTTTTGCCACGTTCAACACTCAGTTTCTCAGGTAACAGCTCCTTCCACACGGACTGCAAGTGGATTGTGCAGGGTTTGGATCTGCCCCTCCAGCCTCATGGAGCACGGGAATTCACAGGGAAATCCATCATAAACCCCAAGGCCCTCAGAGAGATCCCTCGGAAGCTGTGCTCTGTAAGGCTGCTCTTCCATAACCCTGCTTTCCTCCTTGCTGCAAACTTCCTTGTAAAATCGCAATATCCTTGGCTTCCCCGAAGGCTGTGGGGAGTTGGCAATTCTGTGCTGATCCTACTGATATTTTCTGCTGGAAAAATCCTATGGCCTGCTGCTCTTGGGCCACGTGGAGAGGCCAGTTTCTTCTTTGGCCTCACTGAGGCCAGGGCACATCCTGTCTGGAAAAATAAAGGAGAGTTTATCTGCACCCTCAGGGAATGAGGAAGGTGTTTCTCCATGGGATTTGCTGCCCTCTCACAGATGGTTTGATCTCTGTTCTCATAAAATTTCTGCTCTCCAGGGACAGCACCCAGGGAAGGGCTGGAGCTGTGCCAGAGGAAGTTTAGGTGGGAAATCAGGAAAAGGTTCTTCCCCCAGAGAGTGCTGGGCACTGACCAGGCTCCCCAGGGAATGGTGACATTCCCAAGGCTGCCAGAGCTCCAGGAGCCTTTGGACAACGCTCCCAGGGATGCACAGGCTGGGGTTGGTGGGGGGTCTGTGCAGGGACAGGGGTTGGAGTGGGTGATCCTTGTGGGTCCCTTCCCACTCAGGATATTCCATGATTCTACAAGTAAAGGGCAAGTTCCCAGGATCTGCTAAAATCCACATGGATTTTATTAATTTTTCCCCCCAAAAG
This sequence comes from Atrichornis clamosus, assembly GCA_013400975.1. Taxonomy (NCBI): domain Eukaryota; kingdom Metazoa; phylum Chordata; class Aves; order Passeriformes; family Menuridae; genus Atrichornis; species Atrichornis clamosus. The sequence continues at coordinate 17,192 of WBMZ01005451.1, forward strand.
TGGGCGGTAGGTACAGCTCTTGCCTTGCAGGGAGAAGGACCCTCCGAGCTCAGAGGTGCTGATCCTTAAACTGGAGCTGCTCCCACTTTTAGGGGAGTGGGGTGGGTTGGGGTGGGCAAACATTCCCCAGGCACAGAATCCATCTTGTTTGGTCCTAGCATGGACAAATTCAGCCCCAAATTTCCCTCAGGGGTCTGTATTTTAACCAGTGGTATTTAATTCCTTCATTAATCCTAATTAAACAGCGGGATCGAGGGCACCCTCAGCACCTTTGCAGGTGACACCAAGCTGAGGGTGTAGTGACACACCTGGAGGACAGAATGACATCCAGAGAACAGGACGACATCCAGAGGAACCTGGAAAAGCTCAAGAAGTGGATCCATGAGAATCTCATGAGGTTCAACAAGGTCAAGTGTTGGTGCTGCACCTGGGATGGGGCAACCCCCAGGATCAATCCAGGCTGGGGATGAGCAGCTGGAGCAGCCCTGGGAGAAGGACCTGGGGGTGTTGGTGGGTGAGAGCTGGACCTGCCCCAGTCCAGAAATCCCCCTGCCCTGGGCTGATCCCAGCATGGGCAGCAGGAGAGGGCTTGGGATTGTGCCCCTCTGCCCCCTCACGTGAGAGCCCACCTGCAGAGCTGCTCCAGCCCTGGGCCCAGCACAGGGAGGACGTGGAGCTGCTGGAGAGAGGCCAGAGGAGGCTCCAGGATGAGCAGAGGGATGGAGCAGCTCTGCTGGGAGGAAAGGCTGGGAGAGCTGGGATTGTTCAGCCTGGACAGGAGAAGCTTTGGGGTGACCTCAGTGTGGCCTTGCAGGGCCTGAAGGAGCCACAGGAAACCTGGAGAGAGACAATTTCCAAGGGATGGAGGGACAGGACACAGGGAATGGCTTCAGACTGGCAAAGACTGGGGATAAATCAGATATCAGGAAGGAATTCTGAGGGTGATGTGTGGTGAGGCCCTGGCACAGGGTGCCCAGAGAAGCTGTAGCTGCCCCTGGATCCCTGGAAGTGTCCAAGGCCAGGTTGGACGGGGCTTGGAGCACCCTGGGACAGTGGGAGGTGTCCCTGCCTGTGATGGGGTGGGAATGGATGAGCTTTAAGTTCCCTTCCAACCCAAACCATTCCATGGTTGGAAGGCTGAAGATCAATCATGCACATCAATCCATCCTGCTTTGGCTGACTCTGGAGGCTGGTGGCAGCTCCATCACTGAGCTCTGGGAAGGGAGGTGTGGGGTTCTGTGGGGTGACAAGCAGCAACCAGGGCCCCAAAACACCACTGCCCATGAACTCTGCATTTTCTGCAGATGGTCATTAACTCTTAGAGTGTTTGTGGGCTACGTTCAGACACAAACCCCAGAGGCAGCTGATGCTCCCAACACTCGTCAGAGCAGTTGCAGGAATAAAATCTGGAAGGGCAGGTACATTTTTCCTCATCTATCCTTCAAGATAAGTTCTGGAAAGGAGTTTTAAATCCTTCCCACAGGTAACATCCCACCAATACCAGGAATGTGGCACCTGGGGCTGATGTTTTGCACTTTCCAATGCTGCAAAACATTCCTTGATGTTTCTGTCGGATGCTGGCAGTGTGAGGAGGTTTCACCCTGTAATTTTATTTTCCTTTTTCAGCCGTGACACAGGTGTTTCCCTGGAGTATAAATGGGAACTCTTCACTCTGAGTCTTCTTTTGGACATCTAGAAAGCTGCAATTCCTCAAATCTCTCTTGTAGCCTGGCAATCAAATTAAATTTCACATCTCCTTCACCATTTTGAAACTCTTAAGTTCCATGGACAGTTTATGTTAAAAACTGAATCCGTTCCAAAATTTCAGTATGAAGCAACAAAACAATTCTTTCTCCCAGGAATAGTCTTCCCAGCAATATAGTTGATTCAAACCTGTAGATATCTTTTATAATATTGGTTGATTAAAACCTGCTGGTTTCCCTTGCCTCTGTCCTTTTTCCCTACAATTCCCAGATGACTGCCTGCCTTTTCCCCCTCTTTCTCTGTACCTGAATTTCTGTACTACACCAGATTCACACTGGAAAAATCTTGCACATTTATCTGTAGATGAAAAATTATAGTTTCAGATTTTAATTAAGAAATTATTTCCAGTAAATGGTTTGGGCATTTTTTTTTCCCCCAGCAAATTCAAATTTCACCAAGGTATTTCCATGGACATGTAAAGAAATTTCATTAAAAAATGAAATGAGAATATGCTGGTTTAGGCCCCAGTTCAGCAATGTGTTTAGGCACGTACTTAAACTCGTCCATTAACACGTGTTTGAGTGTGGAATAAATCCCCTGTGGTATTTACAGCTTGGAGAGCGTTTAAGCATTTTGGTATTTCCTCAGTAGGAGGAAGAAAATTATTCCATTAGGTAAAAATATTTTAATTTTCTTTACAAAAATATCAAAGAGGATTGATGGTTATAATACAGGCAATGTTTTGGGGTGGGCAGATGCCCACAAGGAACTTCACTGTCATTAAGCAGGACTTCAGTTGTCCCCTCCTGCAGGAGCAGTCAAGATTTTTGGGTACCCCCCACATTTTTACCTCCTGTTTTCTTCTTCACCTCTGACGATGAAAAAGGGGAGCCTGATTCTGCACAGCAATTGAAAATGAAACAAAAACCTCTGGTTTTAATGCAAACTTCAGACAGCCTTTGGCCCTCGGGAGCATCTCTTTGAGGAAATTTCCTGTCAGCTCAGCTTCTGGACAAATCCACGATGAAAGTTTGATGAGAGATGTAAAGACAACACTTTCAAATTTCAGGGCTTGCTGAGAAGGGTGGAGAATTGTTTTTCCTAGACAAAAGCCACATTGAACAACAATAAGAGTGCGGCATAACTCTGGTTCTCTTTCAGCCTCTACCTGAGCCCTGAAAGAACCTCAGGCATGAACTAGATAAGCCATTAAATATGACTCAGCTCATTCACACAAACTGCCAAGAAACCTTTATTTATTTAAAGAAAACTCTCTAACAATAGCCCTACCTGCTTCAGCAGGCAAGCCTGACTGTTAGGTAATGCCAGGCTGGAGAAAGAATTATTTTAAATGCAGGATTTCCCCTCTTGCTGGTGTTTGAACAGATGGTTTTGTGGCAGCGCCTCTATGCCTCTTTTTAGTATTAGTATTTTATTTTAATACTAAACATGTTTGAACCGCGAGCTAATAAAAACAGCAGAGTATTAGGCTTGAAGGTGTCCCCTCAGTGTTACACCCAAAAGGATCCAATAAAATATCTGAGGGAATGATCATCAACCATTCCAGTATTCTCCCTGCCAGTGCCAGTGGTGGCAATGCCAGGAAGAGCCGTAAAACTGGGATTTTAGCCTGAGGAAAATGATCCAAGTGTGTACCCAGGTGGAGCTGGGTTGTATTTAGGGGGAGGAGGGAAGGAGAGGGCAGGTAGAGAGGGAGGGGATTGGAGCGTGGAGGGGATAAAGGGCGGGGGGTTGTTTTCCACGTAAATCAGTGCCTGTGGTTGCAGAGTCCCCGGAACCCCCGGCTGAAGAATCCCAGGCCCTGCCCTGTAGGGCCAGCAGCAGGAGTGTCCCCTCAGCACGGACCGTGTCCTTTTCCTCAGCAAAATGCTCTGAGCAACAGCAACGCCATGGTGGGGGTTCACGTCCCGAACTCAGCCACATCCAGCTGTTCTCCTCCTCCTCCCCATCCACGCTGGACTCCTTCCTTCAGCTCAGCTCCTCAGGAAGGCTGCTCCAAGGCTGGGCTCCTCGGCATTCCCACATCCCTGGCTGCTGCCGCTCCCAGCCACCTGGCTCAGGCCCAGGTGTTATCCTGGTGTGGTTGGAGCCATTTCTTCACCGTGCAGCCACCACGGAGAACTGGACCAGCAAGGCAGGGGTTTCTGGCTCTAGGACAGGTTTTGGAGGAGCTCACGTTTTCCTTCTTGCCTGTGGAGTCACCCTCTGCAGCTTTAGGAAAGTCACCGAGGTCGCTCCGTGGGAAAGCGGCCCTGATCTCGGAATTATTTATTCTTTGGTAACAAAGGTTATTTGTGTGCTTTATAGGAGAAAAAAAGGTGGGTTAACTAGCCCAGATTCAACACGGATATCCCTGAAATAAATCTGGTAGCTTGGAGGGAAGATGTTGAAGCAGGAGCAGACACAGAGTGTAAAATCCCGCTCCACTTGACAACCAAATGACCATTGGTTTAAGCAGCTCTGGGTTTGTGTCATCTGCAGCCATGCTCTGGATTTCAGTCCTGGTGAGTTTTGAGAAAAACACGCGCTTAAATCCCCAAAACACTTGTTTCGCCTCAAATGTAACTCTTTCAGAATGTTTTCAACCTGACTAGAGCTCTACTAAATCTGAAAAATTGCATTTCTGCTTATGGTGATTAACAGAGAAGATAAACCCAATTTCACGCTGAGACCGTGTCTTCAGGGCTAGAAATTGTGCAAACAGTGGTGGATATAACATAGAAAACAGAAATGAATTCCCAATAGCACCTCTTTTTACCACATCATTGTGGGCTTTGTTGACTTTAGGCTGCCTTTTTTTTCCTGTGGATGCCATGGAATTTGAGATGACTTGAAACACTCAAACGAGCACATTTAAATGTGTGTGTGTTTATGGGTAAGGGAGGGGGATTCACACTTTAAACCCTAAGTGCTGGAATTAGTTCCAACAAAGCCTGAGTGTGTTGACTTTCAAATGGATTCAGCCGGCGGAGCAGAAATTTGTTGGCTGGATTCAAGAGTTATCTTTTTTCCTCCCAACTCCAAGAATATCTTTGCCAGGTATCTTGGAATAACAGAATGAGTGCAATGGGTTTAAACATGGAATTTTGGCTCCAGAGTGGTGGGGCCGTGAGCTTCCTCTGCTGGGTTTCAGGTTCCTTTTGCTGGTGGAATTTGGTGAGTCCTGGACTGTCCCTGCTGTCCCTGCTTTGCAAATGCAGAGCTCTCCCTGTGCCCTCAGTCCTAAATCCTGCACTCAAGGGGCTGGGGCAGAGAGATTTTGGCAAATCCTGCCGCAGAAATTAAAGATATTTATCAGTTGTGACAGGCAGGGTAAGCAACACAGCAAAGGCATTTTCCTCATCCCCTTTTGCAGGACATAATAACCTGGGATGAAATGGGAATCAGTGGCTGGGGATGTCACTTGGAGCTAAAGCCTGAAAGTTGGAACCAAAACTGAGCTGAAGGTTCCAGGGGGCAACTCGTGGTGTTGGAAATGTCTTTAGAGCGGCTCTATAAATCAGATTCGTCGTAGGAATTGCTACAGATTGAACCTGAAACTAATTTTGCAAACTGCCTCTTCTTTGTGTGGTGTTTGGGAATAAACTTTTTTAACAACTGGCCAAGCCCCTACATCAGCTGTGACAATTGTTTCTGCAGAATCCTATCAACCCTGGCTCTTTTCCATGGATGGGGTAAACACCAGCATTGCAGCTGGATGCAGTGGGCAGGACAGCACTGCCCTGAGGGGCTCACACCGGGGCTTTTTAGGAGGCTTCTCCATCCCACTGGCATTTTTGTCTCCAGGGTGTGCAAAAAAGGCATCCTACAAACATCAATATGCCTGGCAGAACTCCTACAGCCCCTGGCACTTGCTGGGGAGAAGTAAAATCACAGCTGAGCTTGCCCCTTCCTTCACCAGAGGAACACCTACAAGCTCTGTCTAGGTTTTGCTTCACGGATCCAGTGTGTGATCTATTTATTTATTCCTTTACGATAAAGGCAGCTGTACCTTAATTTAACCCTTTGTCCCCCTCACCACAAAGCTTCCCTGCCAATTCACAGCAGTTTCATACACCGTTGGTGCTCCTGACAGTTCAGGACGGATCACGGGGGTTCAGGGCAGAATTTCTCTTTCTGTGACAGAAAAGGAGCACATAATGCAAACATTGTGTGCCTGACATATTTTTATAACAGAGTACTAAGAAAATACTTGCTACCTGAAATATTTCTGTAAGTCACTGGAGCAAGCAATCCAACATGTGGGTTACATTACACTCAGGGCTGATCTTAGTTTTGTAACACACACTAAACAGCAGTATGCAGGAGGCTCAGGTTTAATAAAACTAAAACTTTCGGCGGTGCATACAGCCAATAAAGACTTAAGCATGCTGGGCATGATCAGCATACTAATTGCTGCATTAATAAATCCTGAAGCCTGGGTTGTTTTGAAAGGCAAATAAAAATATTGTAGGAACCTGGAAGAGCATTCACTTAGAAAAGTTAGCCTGTGTGTGCACTGAGAGGAATGTAAAATACCAGTGATAACACTGGTCAGATGTTTTTCCATGGTTTTTTTCTCCATGTTCTGTGCAGTCAGGACTTCACATCTGATGTGCAGTTGTTCTGCCCTCGTGTTTACTGACAAAACATCACCAAAGCCAGTCATGTTCCTGTAGCTACAAGTGATAATGCAGTTTTTCTTTCATTTTCACTACTGCATGGAATAAGTCACGGGGTTCCCACGAAGGGATCCCAAAGGATAAGGCTGTTGTCTGTCCCATTAAATACTTCAGACCACAGCCACAGGCAAAAGGCAACATGACTTCAATTGCCACAGCATGAAAAATTGTCCCAGGATTCCACCTCATAAAATTCAGTATTTCCTGGGAGGTAGAGAAACCTCCAGGTCTCTTCTTGTGTGGAAACATCACCACAAGTGGGTCTGAATTTGGGCCAGCACTCAGGGTCTTGTCCAGCTGTCAGCAAGAAGTTCTCTCCTCTCTTTTCTGCTCCCCCCGGCTCCTCACCACAGACACTCTGCCCACCTCATGCTGGTTTTCAGCAAGAGGTTTTCAGCCCAGGAAGGTGGAGAGAAAGAGTAAAAAATTAGCCCTGAGAGCTCACAGGAGTGGAAAGTCCTCCACGCGTTTCCAAAGCTGGTGATGGAATAAAGATGGCTCGACATGCAACACAAAAATGGAAATAACTTTTATTTTCACAGGGAGCTCGCCCGCCTGGCAAAAAGCACACTCCACTGTTGGGTTGCTTCTGAAATAAAAATTGTTTATTAAAAAGCTCGGAATGCCTTTAATGAACGGTAAGATTAATGAGCCGTGCTCGGGCAGCAATGATTCCTGCCAGCTTGTGCATTAGTCAGCTATTAACATACTTCTTGGGTAATTTGAAGGCATTTTTTCATAGTGCTTTGGAAATCACAAAAGACTCGTTGAACTCTACAGGGTCCTTACTCCCTCTTACCTTGCCTTGCAGTCCCTGCCTGTTCCAATGCATCCTGGATTTTTCTCTGTGGCATCAGTGGATTTGGTGGACAAAATCAGTAAATATTTTGAGGGAGAAAGGGCTTCCTTTTATCAACGCCTCATTTTTAGCACAGCAGCCACCCTGAGTCTCTCTCCTTCTCCTGCTACTGTTACGTGGACTGTAAGAACAGGCAGGTGGGACCTGGAGGCAGAGGAAATGAAACAAAAATAAAGATTGCCCTTTTTTATCCACCATAAGCTCTTCTCTGTCCAGTCTGACACAGATAAGAAGTCAGCCTTAGACCTCTGCGTGCTGGATCTCCAGCAGAATATTTCCAGTGGATTATCCAAGCACAGCACAGGATACTCCCATTGGGAAAAAGTGATGAGCAAAATGTAATTTGCTATGGCAGTGTCCAAAGGAAGCCCCAGGCTGGAGAAGCTGTGGTTCCTACTGAAAATCAGGAGTGAAATATGAATGAATTAAGAAACCCACAGGTTGAGGCAGCTGTTCTGGCAATGGTACCTCAGGATTCTGCCAGGCAGCTCCAATGGAGCAGGGAGCAGAAAAGTGGGATTATGTTAAAGGACCTGGACACAGACTTCAGATACCAAACGCGGCTGTCAATCTGCAGCAGATTCCTTGGGTGATGTGGATCAAATTAATCCTTCTCTGCCTCAGTTTCCCAGCTGTTAAGTGGGGAGAACAGAAAAACCAGGTTTTATTTTCTTTTTGGCATCTTTTATCTCCTATGCTGGTTCCCCTCCAGAAAAAGCGACCAGCTTCTATTAACCACCTCCTATTAATCACCTTCTGCTCACCACTGGCCTCCAGTGCTTGGTGTCAGCTAGACCTGGTGGCTGTTAATCCCACAGAATCATGGAATACCCTGGGTTGGAAGGATCACCCAAGTCCAACTCCTGGCCGTGGACTGGACAATCTTTGATTTTGGATTGCACACGTATCAGGATATGTCTTTGCAGTGTCTCAGGTCCTGAGTCAATGACAGCAGTCCTTAGGGTTCTCTCCTCTATCACTTCACCTACCAAAGCCCCTTTGTCCTGTGGCAAAAATCATCTTTTCTCCTTTTGAAGCAGCTGCTGTAACAGGCAGAGATTTTTTGGCCTCCAACTCAGAGCTCAAAGGCAAACCTCAGGCTCCCAAATGTGCATCCCAGAGGAAATCTGCAGCTCCTCAAGGTACCTTTCCTTCTTTTCTTCTGGCTGAATGTCCAACAAAAGGCTCCTGAGGACACCACAGCAAGAATTAGCAGACCTGTTTCCATTCAGCCTTCTGAGGACAGCGGTATCCCCCTCAAAAAACCTGCCTGGGGACATTTTCCACAGTGATTAACCAGAAATGCCCCTTTCTCCGAATCTCAAAGATCCACTGCAAGAAGCATTATTCCCACAAGGATGGGAATACGTGGCTGTGAGTGGGCTGCCTGCACAGCAGCTGCAGGGGATCCTTTAATGCCCCAAATCCACAGTTCCCAGTGCAGGCCTGCCCTCATGGTCACAAATCTTTCCTTTTTGATGCTTCCACAGAGCATCATTAAACAAATCTGACTCCTTCAAAAATCTGGAGACCAGAGCTGGAGGAAAGTGTTCCACATGTGCTGCTGCGTTCCCAAAACCTGCCCTCGTTGTCTTGGAAAATATCACAGAATCCCAGAATAATTTAGGCTGGAAAAGCCCTCCCAGCCCATGGAGTCCCAGCCGTGCCCCATCCCCACCTTGTCCCCAGCCCAGAGCTCTGAGTGCCACGTCCAGGCCTTCCTTGGGCACCTCCAGGGATGGCGACTCCAAACCTCCCTGGGCAGCCCCTGCCAATATTTAACAACCCTTTCCATGGAGAAATTCCTCCTGATGGCCAACCTGGCCCTCCCCTGGCAAGTTCTCCTGGATATTCCAGGCCTCCTGTACTTCCCAAGCAGAATTCACTCCTCCTCCTCTTGCAACTGTGTGTCCTTTGTAATGAAAGAAGCTTAGGAATAGTTTGTAAATTCTTTAAATTGGAATTATTTCATTTATAGTGCCTCACACCGTGGTGCTGCATCCTAACTCTTGTTGCCACCACGGTGCTGCTGCTGAACCCCACTTTTGAGCTCAGTTTGGCGAGTTTTAGGCAAGCACAGACTGAGGTTCAAGCAAGAATGAGTTAAATCATTACCAGTGTGGACACTGGAACAAAACAAGAAAATAGCTGAGTTTCTGGGGTTTGGGTTTTGGTTTCATTTAAACAACAAACTGAAAACTGAAGATTTCAAGATTTTTCAAAAGTTACGCCTGCATTTGCAGCACAAGAACTGGGTCACGCTCAGCCCCGGTGAGGAGTGAATCCAAATAAATTAATTCTGTTTATTCAGACCTCTAGCCACTACAGGTATGCTGAGAATCTCTCTGGCCAGTGACACTTGCATAGTGAAATACCATGAAAATCATCTCTTTTATTGTACCTGTTTTATCACTCGTGGTCTTACTCAAACGCAGAAATCCCAAATTTCCGGGCTGAAATATTTTTAAAGCTTGCTAATCTCAAGTTTTTTATTGTTTGGCATAAGTTTCTAGGTTTGTTTTTATTTTATTAGAGAGAAGAAAAGACAGGGGAGAAGAGAAATTGTTGATGAGCATAATTATGTGCTGCCCAGACCAAAAATCCCATCATGGCTTGGGACAAGATTCCAAAATATTCCACTTTTGTTGTACTGTGACTCTGACAGAAGTTGAAACACACTGACCAGGGGTTTTTAGCTGCCTGCCAGTTCCATATGTAATTAGCAAAAGTAATAAGTGCTGATCAGTTAAAAAATTGCACTGTTTTAAAATAAAAAGATGTCGAGTCCACTCAGCCTGCACTCTACAAAAACAAGATGCTGCCAGGAACTTCCTTTAAATAAATTCTGTTAAAATATCAATGGTAATGTGATATACCAAATATAACACAGAGTAGAAACCCTGCACTTTTACATTTTTACTGCTCCATGAATGAGACATCTGAAAGCAGCTATTCACCACAAACCTGTGCTCATTGCCTGGTGATAGCCAACTTTGCTTGGGATATTTGCTGTTGCAGTTCCTCCCATATTTGTCTGGGTGCTCTCTTCCCCATAATTAAGTATTCTTAAGATATGAAAAGTAGACATTTTTTTAAAAATAGAAAAACTAAGGAAACACGCCCTGCTTAGAGCCCATCAGTAATGAGTAAATAAGAAGGGATGAGGACTTTTGAAATAAAATACGTGTTTAAAACCTCTCAAAACAGCCCATTTATACATCTGCAGGGGTTGATTTTCTGCTGTCCTGTAAGGATGGCAATCTCAGACGCGCAAGGTAAGAAATTCTAAATAATGAACGGGGAGAAAAAACAGAATTAATAATCAGTTGTGCTGCGCTCAAGACGTAGCTGTGCTCCGTTTGTGCTCCGTGTGTAAAAACAGGGAGTCTGTGTAGCTGATTTCTCAGGGAGAAAGATGGATGACGTGGCTCAGCCCTCTTGGCAAGGAAACATCCAGCCCCCACATGTCAGCAGAAGGATCCTCATCACCACTCATGTAAAATCTAATCCCTGCCTGTCATGACAGTCTCCAAAACATGGAGCATTCTCTGAACCACGGCCAATTTTTCGGTCGTGCACCGCGCCGGGAGCAGCACTCACTGCTCTGTGTGCGTGTTATGCCTTAACGTATAAATACCCCCACTTTTAACGCAGCCACTTTCAAACTGAGGAGGGGGGTGGAAATCAGTGGGAATCCCACGGGATTTCCTTCGAGGGCCGATACTTGAGACTCGGAGTTTCACTCACAACCATACGGAAAGACCGGCGGCCTTGACGAGCCTCTCCCAGGGGAGCTCCTCACGGATGAACGTTTCCCCCAGTCCTGTTTCATAACGTGCGAGGGAAATACAGCACACAATGGATTGATAGGGCTGCTTTAAAGAAGCCTTTGTCAAAAATCCCTGCCTGCCTGGCCCGTTCCTGCAGTAGTAAGTCCTCCCAGAAACACGATCTGAACATCCAGCGGGCAGGACAAATATATCTGGATATATGGTGAGCAGGACAAATGTGGCTTGGCATAAGCAGCTGCAGGGCTGCAGACGTGTGCCATGATGGGAGGTGAGTGCTGCCTGAATGGCTGCCCTGCTCCAAAGGCACCTGTTGAAATAAAATACAGCTCAGGAGCAAGAGAGGCTGCGCTGGCGTGGAGATCCTCAGTAGTGGTGGGGAGGTGGGAGCACGTGTCTGAGGGTGTGCTTGTGTTCGGCACAGGAAAATGGGAATTGTTTGCTTTCCGTGCAATCTGAGGGAGCTGTTGGGTCCCCGCCAAGAGCCTGGGGCTGGAGGAGGAGAGGGTCCAAAGCAAGACATGGATCCTCTTCGAAATGAGAGACAAAATCTCAAGCTGTGCCAGGGGAGGGGCAGGTTGGACAGCTGGAGGAATTTCTGCCTGGAGAGGGTGGTCAGGCCTTGGCAGGGGCTGCCCAGGGAGGTTTGGAGTCGCTATCCCTGGAGGTGCCCAAGGAAGGCCTGGACGTGGCACTCAGAGCTCTGGGCTGGGGACAAGGTGGGGATGGGGCACAGCTGGGACTGGGTGACTTTGGAGACCTTTTCCAACCTCAATCCTGTGACTCTGTGACAGAGCCTGAATTATCCAAAGGCTACTGAATAAATGTGTGGATTAGTGTGTACCACAAGCAGTGTTTGGACGCCTTGTTCTAGTTTCAAGCCATTTGAACAGCCAAGCAAGACTTTTTGTGAGGTATTTGGTATTTCCTGGTCACTTTGCCATCCCCTCCTCCACTCATAGCTGGAAAATTTGCAGAGCCTGTGAAAGACCTGTGCACTGACACAGATAAGTTTAAATAATTTTATTCTTCTTTGCCTAATAGGTAGAGGGTAAATTTCTGAGGGTGATTCAGCACTGCTTAAAAAGAAGATTCTCCCATCCTTGGCCTGCACTGAACATGAGTTTCATGGCCCTGGAGACATTGTGGATTCCAGGTTTGCACCGCAAGCACCTTCTCTTCCTCCCCCACTGGCTGTGCATTAACACTGGACACTCCAAACTCACCACAAAGTTCAGGAAAACAGCTTGTCTGGAATTAAGCAGGTACCACGTAGCAAAAGGGTGAAGCAGAAGGAAAAAGAAGTGAGCACCAAGCTGTGAATGCAAATTTTTATTTCTTGGTGTTAATCTTCCACTTGTTGGAACTGGAAAACTACACACGGCCTGGGGACCTTCCTCAGCAGGGTAGAGAGGAGAGGCAAAAAGCATTCACTGAAGTGTGATTTCTGGCAATATTTTTGGGTGAGAGGGTCAGAAATTGAAGGTTACCGTGCCATTTGATTTCTCTGTAAAATTAATTGGGATTTGGACGTTGTGGTAGTGGTGGTGATTATTATTACTAGTAGTAGTAGTAGTAGTATTAATATTATTCTCTTAATTGCTAAAACAAGAGAATCGCCCAGAAAAGCTGACAGCAGTTTGTTATCCCTGGATTTTTACAATTTCTTCATGGAAAAAGCTTTTAAGAGCTCGTGGTCAGGGACACCATTGGTGCCTCAGAACAATTTATTGCCATACCTGTTTATAGCCACATATTTCGGTCCGTATTTACAATACACAATTTTACAATGTATTTAGAGTACTTCATTTCATAAATTCAAAATAATTTCTCTTAGAGAAATAAAACATTGCTGGAGTCACAGCGGTCCTGCAAATACAGCAATTGTTGGTGTCCAGCAGGCTGATTCCACAAATTGTGTGCCACAGAATCCTCCTTTTCTTTCCAGGGGAGGGGAGGGGAG
>WBMZ01005456.1:0-24336 GCA_013400975.1 Atrichornis clamosus
GGCAGCAGCGCCGGCAGCGCGGCGGGTGCGGGTCAGAGCGGCTGCGGGCCCTGCCGGCCAGCGGGGCGGGCCCTCCGCCACCCCGAGCCGCGGGCCCTCCCCAGAGCGAGAATCACAGAATGGTTGGGGTTGGAAGGGACCTTAAAGCCCATCCAGTCCCATCCCCTGCCATGGGACACTTCCAGGGATGGGGCAGCCATAGCTTCTCTGGGCAACCTGTGCCAGGGCCTCATCACCTTCACGGGGAACATTTTCTTCCCAATATCCCATCTAACCCTGCCCTCTGGCAGTGGGAAGCCATTCCCTGTGTCCTGTCCCTCCTCCCTTTATCCCAAGTCCCTCTCCAGCTCTCTTGGAGCTCCTTTAGACACGGGAAGAAGCTCTGAGGTCTCCCTGGAGCCTTTTCTTCTCTGGGTGAACACCCCCAGCTCTCCCAGCCTGTGCTAAACCAGCACAGACTGCCCAAGCAAGGGACAGGCAGTTTGTCTTTCCCACTAATGAAAATTATGTCACTGTTCTGGGTGTTGGAGCAACCCAAGTTTTACATCAAGGATACCTTGAGAGCCTTTGTCCTGCCTGCCCTGCTGGTGGTTCTGGGCCCAGCCAGAGTGCAACATTTGCCATAAGAGATGTGGTGGTGGCCAGCAGTGGGGATATGCCAGCAGGCTGCTTTGAAATGCTCAGGACCGAGAATTATCTCCTTCCCTGGATGCAGGTGGGAGGAGGGGATGTGCAAGTGGGTCAGTACACCTCTTGCCCCTTGCAATGAGAATTTTTCCTGTGTGTCATCTCCCCTGGGGTACTCCCCATTTTAAAATTAATATTGTTAGGAGAAATTACAAACCTTCTGTACGTTCATGTCAGGTAGTCCCACCTGAAGATGCTTTCAGCAGGCACAGCATCTTGGAAATGTGCAGCGTGGACCATGAAACGGTTCAGTCTTTCCTACTCATTTTTGCTGATAAACTTTTTGATTCTGTTATTTTTTCTGGAATAGTTCTCTAAGGTCTCTTCCAGTTCATTTTCCTGTCTCTGATATCCAAGGCTGGAGAAAATAATTTGATTTTGTAGTATCTGTTGTATAATCACAAGGTCATGGCCATGCTTCTGTTTAACTGTAAATATTTTTGAAATTAGAATTGCCACTGACAGAGAGCAGGATACTGGGGGCAATATAGGCTTAAATGTTGAGGTCAGGATTCATAGCACCTGTGAGTAAACTAAAGGGGCACTTACTCCGGGTGTAGTCACAGGCTGCAGGTAGAAGTGATGCCCAGGGAGGCACATTTTCCAGCACAGTGGGCCACAACCTTTTCCTCTTCCTCTGCATTGTTAATAGTGACAGCAGAAGACATTTTCATCTTTTAATGGAAAGAAAAATTAATCCCTTATAAACATAAGTGAAATATCTTCAACTGTATCCCGTGTTTGCTTTCCTAGCAAGCTTGAAATTATTTTCAAAGGGGAATCTTGTACTTATGTACCTCATCAGCCTGTGTTTGGGGACTCCCTTTGCTGGTCACTTTGGCTATTTCTTTTTTTGTTAGTCTCAGCCTTGTAACTGCATAGTGCTCTTTTCCTTTGGCTCCTGATATTAAGTAGCTGTTGTTTAATTGGACGTCCCTGCATTCACAGTGCTCCTGTGATGCTGCGTGGTGACACCTAGTTCCTGCTCCCTGGGCTTTCATCTGCTCTGGTGTCACCAGGCTCACTGGTGCCACTGGGCTCAGCTCCCCGTCCTTTCCTTTGTACCTCCACTTGTGCACAACACTCATCCCTAACCTTCCAACCTCTAGGTTCCTTTTTGCACCTTCCTAGCACAGGTTTCACCTTTTCCATCTACAGCTGTCTTGGACATCCCCAGCCATGTGTATCTCCAGGATGAAGATTCACAAATCTCCCTACTCCTGGTCTCACCCTGCAGCTGTGCTCCAAATCCCCCTACTTACAGCAATGTCTATGATGGGTACACACCCAGAAGGGCAGACACTGAAGTTTTTTCTCTCCCATGCCACATCCCATGCTGTCTGCCAGATCCACGTTCTCCCTGGGTTGTGTCTTTCATGCAAAATTCAACATCTCCTCTTCATCCACTGCTTTACAATCCTCAATCCTCACACATCTCACCGGCTATAGCCTCCTCCTTGAACATCCTTCATGTCTTCAGTGGGCTTCTCTGGCTCACAAGAGAGAAAACAATCTTAATCCTCATCATTTCTGGCTACCAGGAATACTCCAATCATCCACTTGGTTCCCTCCCAGTTTCAATCTGCTTTTTTACGTGGTGTTTACCTTTGAAGGCTGCAGTGGCTGCTTGTCACCACCCCTGTTCTCCTCACCTCCTGTTCTTTTTACAATCCAACAGTTCTCCTCAGCTGTCTAGTCTTCAAACCTGGACACAGGTTTTTTTTCTTCTGTGCTGGTTGACACCATCATTTCTTTACTGCCCCATTGGAAACTCGCAGAGCACTTGCTGAGGAAACCTATTCTGATTTCCCAGCAGCTCTGGGAGGGGTTACGGAACCAGCTGGCTCTGGGAGCTCCCTGGTTGCTCCGTGTCGGCTTTCAGACTCCATCATCTGCAGAACGAGCTGGGCAGTCACAGCTGCACTGCGAGCACCAGCCCCTGGCTTTGTCACAGTGATTGGAATTTCAGTCCCTCTTTGCTGTCTTGGCAACCTGAGGTCAAAGAACACAGATGCTTCACTGTCTGGCAGCTTCTGCTTTGGATTTGTGGTAAATGAGGGAGAAAAAGAAATAATACATTGTAGTTTTAATTACCTAGAGGTAATGCAGACAGTTGCAGAGAAATACGTGAACTAACCCAAGCTTCCTTTTAACTCTTGAACTTAATCCTTTTAACTCTTAAAATGTTTGGTTTCATATATTTTTGTCTTAGGGGACATTTTTGGAACAGCAATAGCAGAAAACACTGGATTAAAGAAGTTTAAAATCAGCTGGAACCATTTCCATAGCCAAGACGAGCTGCTGCGACCAAAGGCTTGGAGGAGGGAATTGTTTTCACTCCTGTTTTTAAACTCTGAGAGCTCACATGAAGCTGATGTGCTGTTGGCCTTTTGCCTGTGCCTGTACAAGAGCCATCTATGACCCAGGATCATACAGACCTTAGAACTAAGAGAGAAAAATCAGCCAGTGTCTATGGATATATTGCATATGTTTTCATTTCTCTTTTCTAGTGTTTCCCTTTTTAGAGTCAAAAGTACTATAATGAATGTTTTGAATAGTTTAATTTAATTTCTGATTGATAAATCAATACAGAAATTGTTTTGTGGTCTATATACAGTTTTTATTCTACTAAAATTTTACTCATTAAAACAAGAAACAACTCTTCCAGCCTCTCATGCTGAAAGGGGCCACTGAAGTTGGTGGTTAGTGGTGAGTTGGCAGTGCTGGGTTAATGGTCTTAGAGGTCTTTTCCAACCTAAATGATTCTGTGGTTCTATAAAGTTTATCTTCTTTATTTGAAAATATTTCTATGATTTACACAGTAGAGGCTCTCCTATAAATGTGCAAATCATTTTACAGTGTCTAATAAATCAAGCCTATCCTTTGGTTTCAGGACTGTCTGTCCACACCATTTGGAGGGGTCTCTTGCATTTTGTAAGGTCTGTAAATCTGGGGTCTCTCTATAAACCTCAGAACCATCCTGACAACCCCTCAATCTCCAGATGAGAACTTAATGTATCAAACACAGAAGCTTTATGTGGCTTGATTTAAATCAGTATCAGTACTTCTATTTTAAAATATTTGCTCACCATTTATTGCTTCTGTTATGCCTTTTGCCCCTAGCCCTTCCTATGCTCTCCAAAGAAGAGATGCAAATTAAAATCCCATGAAAAAATACACCCATACACCCCAAGTTTGTCCTTATTCACCAGCTGGAGAAGATCCACTTGCCCCTGCCTTGACACAAATGGATTTGTCCATCACTGGAGTCAGAGCTGGATGGTTTTAGGCTCAATAAACCTATTAACAAACCTTTTGGGGACCTAAACACACCAGGTGAGCCAGCAGTATTATACAGGGCAATGTCACTGGGATATGGACCTTGGGTATCCAGTTATCCTGTGGGTTTGATGAGAGCAGGAGGTGGCTGAGGGAAATAGAGCGCAGGCCTGTGGGATCTGCACAGGTGGGATTTGCCCTCCCAGAGGGCTGCCAGGAGAAGCGGGAGCAGGCAGCCGGAGCTGGCCTGGAGGTTTTCTGTGGGAGGTGGGAGGGATTTGCTGTGCTTTGGAGCTGCTGCAAAAGGTTGTGAGGAATCAACACATAGGGAATTACACCGAGAACTGTAGTTCTGTTACATTGAGATACCAGTTATTCCCACTTTACCTGGTAATCTCCCCAGCTGGAATCACTGTTCCTCTTTCCTCAAACTCATTTGTGTTCTCTCTCTGTTGGGAACTAATCTTGCAACAACTCTCCAGAAGATTTGTCAAGCCCCTGTTCACGAAGGACGCAATGGTTCTAGTACTGAGCCTTTTTTATTTTTGTCTGTCAATTCCATATTGTTCCTTTTTGTTTTCTTTGCAAAAGTGCCAGGTAGCAGCTGGATGCCTCATGAAGGTGTTGCAGCACACCAGCACTGCTGCCTCTTTCCAGTTCCTGTCCGCATCAGAGCACAGAGGTTACACAAATCCACATTCATTACCACTAATTGTATTTTTTCCAGAATTCTTGAGCAGCATTCACTTAGTGCCCTTTGAGGCCTTGACTGTCCTCGTTCCCAGTCACCTTTCAGAAGGATCTGCCAGCGTGCTTTGCTGCAGCACTCTGGGACTGCTCCAGCTGCCTGAGTGTTTCTGGAAAATGAGCATTACTACTCCAGGGAAGCTCACTGCCTAATTCCATGTGAGACTCCTCTGGTGTAAGTTACATAGGTGATCCCAAAGTTCTACCTCTAGCAACTACTAACAAGCATGGTTTGGAGGCAGGGCTGAGCAGTGGAGCCTGCAGGGTGGCTCCAGCTGCTCCCCCCATGCAAAAAAAGTGGGTTTTGTGTTTTCCTTTAGGATATCAAGCATGCTGCCGTGCCCAGATGTGCCTTGGCTCCTTGTCTCAGCAAGGATTGGTGACCACAGTGCTGCCCTAAAATGCTTCCAACCTAGCAAGGGAAGTATGGGATCATGAGAAATCAGCCATCCTGACTCCAGAGGAGCCGCTCACTGCAGCTCCATCTTGCCAGCATCTGACGGACGTTTCACCTCAGGCCAAGCTGTCATTGCCTCAGGAAGCTTTTCTGGTCTCCTGCCTAAATCTCCCTCATGGCAGTTTCAGTCTATTGCTTCATGCTGTATCTTCTGTGCCTGTGGGGAAGATTTATTTTCCTTTTATTGAACCTGTAAGGTTGGAAAACCTCTAAGGTCATTGAGGCTGGTGGCTGCAGTTTTGTGTCTGTGTGGTGTGTTACATGTCGGGAGATGAGCACTTCCTCCTTTGCTCCCAAAGTAGATGCAGTGGATGCACCTGGTGTTGGAACAGAGCCTCTGCCACTGGGATGGGGCAGCACTTTTAGTTACAAACACTTATACAGCTCCTTGGAAAGTGTGGTGACACAGGGAAGAGCCGTGGCTGCAGGGACTGCTGAGACACAGCACAAACACTCCTGGAATGATCTGGGGACCCATGCGCCTGACTACTAGCACATCGAGGAGGGACTAAGGCACAACAAGACCACCTTGCTCTGTGCCATCTTTTAATGCCCTGCCATTCCCCGGCCAGCAGTAGGAGCAGATACACCACTGCTGGCATCCTGGAATGCTGTGTGATGTTTACCTCATTCTCGGGCTGCGTCTGCAGGAGGAGGAGGGGAGCATGGCAGGGTAATGAGAGGATTACTTATAGCCAGCCTCCCCGAGCCCTGCAGCTTATCTGTGCTGCTTTCAGAGCCGGGGGGGAGTGGGAAGGGATAGTTTAGGAACATGA
Organism: Atrichornis clamosus; assembly: GCA_013400975.1. NCBI lineage: Eukaryota > Metazoa > Chordata > Aves > Passeriformes > Menuridae > Atrichornis > Atrichornis clamosus. Next base: position 5,947 of record WBMZ01005456.1, read on the forward strand.
GGCTGGGAAGTGATTTAATTAGGACATGGAGCTGCTCTCTCCTGGGTGCCAGCCCACCACTCGCTTCCAGTGCTCAGGGCTCCCTGCTTCCTCCCTCCAGCATGGACAGGGCTCAGCTGTGCAAGTGGGTCAGTGACTGCTTATTCTAGTTATTAAACTGTGCACCTGTGACTTCTGCTCCCCTGTGCTTCCTCAAGCAAGGGTCCGGCAATCCCTGTTGGTTCCACAGTTCAGTGATCCCTGTAAGACCTCCTGCAGCTCAGAGATCCCTGTAAGAGCTCACACAACTTCCATCCCCGGGGCTGTGCGGGCAACAGCAACGATCCTGTGTCCTGACGCCTCCAAAAGCATCACTGGCTCAGTCCTTGTGTCCATCCCTGGAGCATCCCTGAGCTGCACCTGGAGCTGAGGGCCGCAGGCTCATTCACTCAGTGCCATTTAAAGGGGGTGTGTGGCAGCCCCAGCATTGATTTTTGTCTCTAGTACAAATCCCATGTTCTTCCCCCCTAGATCTGTATTTTTCGTTGTCCCCTTGCTCCTGCCTCATGGGAACTGTCCTCCCAGGGCACAACAAACCAGCACTGCCCTGCTAGCTGCTCTCCCAGTCCTCCCAGTCCAGCAGCATCACTGGTAAGGCTCAGCCAGCGCTGGCTGCTGCCTGCCCACTCCCACGCGGTCTGTGGGGATTATCATTCAGGGCTCACATTAACCCTCTTAGCCCAGCCTGGAGCATGTGTGCCAGAGCTGTTCCTGCTCCATGGCCCACAAAGCCCTTCCCAGTTCCCAGAGCCCCATCCACCGGCCATGCCAGCACTGACCCACATACCCCCTGCAGCTCTGGAATTTCTGCAGCCTGACAACATGACTGCCATGGCTCCCAGAAAATAGGACTTTATTTATATTTTCAAGTTAATTTGGAGAAAGATACTGCACTGGAAAAGAAGTATATCATCAGCCACAGAGAAGCAGCAAGCACCTGCTCCTGGAGCTCAGTGAAACGGGGTTCTGGGAGCTGCACATGGGAATGGTTTGGTTTTAAATCTGTTTGGAATTGGGGGTATGGATGGGGGAGTTGATGTTTTTCTCACAATTACAGGCTGCCATCTTAAAGCCCTGCTGACACTGTTTAGTTTGGATTTATTTTTTTTCCCTGCTGATACACTTTTCAGGAACAAATTCCTGTAGAAGGGCTGGTGTCAGTGGCTGCTGCCATCCTCCCTTTTTTCCTGTGTGCATTAATGAGTAGTCAGTTAAAAATCAATTAATATACATTCTGTGTAAGGCAGGTTACTGCAGTAGGATGGTGTATGACACATGAACTGACCAATTTTGTAATCCTATTTAAAAAACCCCCACAAGTGTGCTCGAGAGGCCCTGCTGGCCTCCCAGGAGCCTGGGAATTACACTTCAGTCCTTTAATGCCCTGCCAGCTGCATCCCCGGCACCCTCCGCTCTGCTAGGGGGAACCCCATGCTTTGTGTGCTGTGGCCTAACAGGGATTTCTCTGCAATTTTACGAATGAATGTTTTTAAATAGATTAAATATCAATGGTTATGAGGGTCATTCAACAACCCTTTTGTCTCTGCCAGCTTAAAAGGCTGACTGAGACCCCCACTAGGAGATGCGAGATGTGACTGTCACTGACTTCCCTCCACAGGGGAACATGAAAGTCACCCTCAGTCCATCCCTCTCTGTGAGGACTTTCCTGCCCTTGCCCAGCCCTGTGCCGGGCTCCCTTCTCCTGCTGTATCCCTGTGGTTCTTTCTCCTTGCCTTTATCCTGCTGACAATGGATTTATCGCTGTGATTAAAAGCCAAGTTGCCAAGGAGGGTTCAGCCCCTGCCTCCCTGGGTGCCTGTTGAACACTTGCCTTTTAATGAAAGACTCTGTTATCTCAGGAAGAACACTTCCCTAGAGAACAGCAGCATGGGGATGGGGGTATCTGTGGATTATCCTTTAATTCCCATTAATTGCACAAGTTCTCCCATCCCTTTGGCTTGTACCGTTGGGCAGCTTTAGTGACCCTGCTCTGGTGCTGCTCAGCATCGTCCTCACTGCTCACCAGGGGGTTCACGCCCATCTGGGTGAATATCAGGGTATTTGTGCACTGTAAAGCTTAAGTCCCAGCCTACCGCAGCTCTGTGGGGTCCTGGTTTCTGTGGGTCTGGCTGCAGCTTGTCCCCATGACTGGAACCCCCATGGCAGCAGGGTGGTACTGGACAGCACGACCCTCCCTTTCCCCATGTTTTTGGGGCTTTCCTGAGCATTGGCTGGGGAGCAGCTTCCCACCTTGACTCTTGGGGACACAGAGCACAACCAGGCAGAGCCATCGCAGAAACAGTGTTTATGAGGGTGACCAAGTCAGCCCGTTGCTCACAAGCCACGACACAGAAGTGCCAAGCGGGGCCACAGCTCTGGTGGTGGCAGTGCAGGAACGAGGAGGGACACAGAGCAGTGCTGGCAGACAGAGGGGTTCACCAGGAGCCAGCGTATCCTACTGAGGATCCCCACAGCCTCTCTAGGCCCCCGAGGGACTGGCCAGTGAGAAGTACTGGACCAGCTTGCCCACGGTCCCCAGATCCTTGCAGCATGCAGAGGATGAAGATGGAGCAGGGTGTCTGTGCTGCAAGGCCTGATCAGCAATCTCATGCTTGATTGACTTCCCAAACATGCTGAAACCCTCTTCCCTTCCACCCTCTTCCCATGGGCAAACCAGCCAGGGGTAGCTGCAGCAGTGCTGCTGGGGACCCCCCATTACACTCACAGCTGGCGTGACCGCAGAGCGTGGGGAGCATTGCTGGGGAGGGGGCAAAACTAAAAAGCACCAGCTGAGCCCGTCCCAAACCCCACAGAATCTGGGAGGGGCATCACGGGTGGCTGAGGCCACCGTGGTGGGGCAGGTGGTGCTGCTGGGGTGCAGGAGAAGCGGGGACCCTGCTCCAGGCGGACTAGCCCAGGGATGCTGCTGGGGACCTCCAGGGACAAGGCAACATATCTGGGGTCCTGAGTGCCCATAGCCCGTTCAGGGCTGGGGCAGGAGCCTGGTCCATTGCATTACCTTCCAGCAGGCATGGCTCCCAGTCCACCCTCAAACAGCCAGTTCCAGCGGCTGGGAAGATGCAGTTGGGCTGCTGACATGCCAGACTCCACTGGCTTTCCTGGGGCCCCTGCCCAGCACCCACTCTGGCCACGTCCCTTCTCCATGTCATGTCTCCAGCTGCCCCTCAGCCCCAGCCTTTGAGAAGAGCAGCCCTGGGCATGGGGATGGCAGGGATGCCTGTGGGGATGCACGATTGGCCCCTGTCTCCTTCCAAAGGGGACTCTGCAGGAGGCAGGGGGGCTGCAGTCAGGATGGGAGTCAGGATGGGCAGTGCTGAGCTGCCTGTCCCAGTCCCTGGGGAACCTCTGCATCCCTGGCTGCACAGATGTGCTGGCAGACAGGAGATGTGCTGCACAATGCCAGGGTGTGCTCGGGGAGAGGTGACAAGGACATGGTTCCTCGTGAGCAGGGCAGGCACTGGGCTGAGACCCAGTTCCTGAGTGCAGGGGATGGGGAGGGAGGGAGCCGGCCCCTCCACACTCTGGCGGGAGTGCGTGGGGAAGGCTGAGCATCCTCATCCTCTCCGGATGGAGCACCACGCCCAGGGCAGCCCCAGTGGCTCTGCTGTCAGAGGGACCACGAGGAGGGGAGTGGGTCTCCAGCCTCACTGCGAGAGGGGGTTCCAACACTCCCACCGCCAGGTGCCCCCATCCCCAGGGGTGTCATCTCTTGTAGTCAGTGTCGGTGTCTGGCAGCCCTGCGGTCGGCTGGGAGCTGGGCTGGACGGCCTGCACCCTCTCCTCCAGGCTGCCCCCCGGGAACACCACATAGCGGGCGCTGACACGCTGGGGACACGGCTCCCGCAGGTTCTCCTTGCTGTGCCAGATGCCGTAGCCGAAGTAGACGAGCAGGCCTGCAGGGGGGACAGGGACAGCAGTGGCTCCAGCACAGCCTGGTGCTGGCACGGTCATGGTGGCATCACAGTGGCTGGCACGGATGTGGCTGCCAGGCATCCTGGCACAGCCACATGCCAAAGCACAAAGGTTTAACTAAGCTGCTTGCAGGAGGAAAATGGTCCTGCAGCATGTTAACAGCAAGAGGAGCACCCTCAGTCCCTAGGAACGGGAAGGACTTCCTGAGCCCTAAGAAGCTGCCTCAGGAGAAGGGGGTGGTTCTGGCCCAGGGCTTGAAAGAGGATCCAGACTTTAACAGCAACAAGCTGTAACACTCCAGGAACCAGAACGGCCCAGGGAGATGCTGAGAGACATTGGCTTGCATCTCCAAAGGGGAATCAGAGGCAGAAAGGGGCAGGATATGCTTTACAGGCCCCAAAGTAGGGGAGAGGAGCTGTCAAAGCAGACAGCGGGTGCCAGGACAAGCCCGGTTCCTCCTTCCCGGAGCAGCCATGGGAGCACTCACCTAAGAGAAGCCAGACTGCAAAGCGGAGCCATGTCATGTAACTGAGCTTCAGCATCAGGTAGATGTTGAGGATGATGCTCAGTGCTGGGGACAGAGGTACCAGGGGGATCTGTGGGAGAAAAGGAGCTGGCAGGGGTGAGACCTGCAGCAACACATTCCCCATCCTTAAAATCACAGGCACAAAAGACAGCACTGGCAAACGTGGGGGACAAAGAGACTGTCACCCTGGGATTTCTAGAAGTGGTGCCTTTTTTTAAGGAAAAAGGCAGGCAAAAGGATCAAGGGAGCCAGGAGCTGAGAGCCAGGCTGGCAGGGTGGGCACAGGCATCTTCATGAGGACCAGACAAGCTTCCGGCATGATCCAGAGCCAGTGTGGTCCTTGCTGGAGGAGCCAGGGCAGGGGCACAGCAGGGAGGTGGTGTCGCCACTGGTGTTATGCAGCTGCACTGACTACATCAGGGCTCAGGTGGGCTGAAAACAGGAGAGGGGGAGCACGAGAGGCACAGAAGTGGTTTGGAGGCTGGAAATGAGCTCCATCATGTAGCTGAAGGACAGCCAAAGTAAGGAGCTGGGGCAGGAGGGGAGTGGAGGGGTTGTGGGGATGCAGAGGAGGGAGCCCAGGGTGGGCAGGAGTGATCCCATGGGATGGATGTACAGCTGCTGGGGATGTCCCCTCCTGGGGACCAGTGGCCACATGGAGCAACAGCACAGGCACCAACAGTCCCCACACCCAATGTCCACAGACAGCCTCCTCCTCTCCCTCCTCCTCCTTCAGCAGTTGTGGTTTTTTCAACAAAGTGCTGTGACTGGGCCCCTGTGGGTCCATCACAGCTGCTCCCACCCCTCAACCCCTGCAGAGGGACTGTCCCTGCCTGAACCCCAACGTACCTGAAAGGTCTGGGTGCTGTGCTGCTGCTCATGCGCCCAGATGAGGAGGAGGCTGAGCAGGAAGCCCAGACTGAAGAGGACCAGCAGCAGGGAGTAGCTCCAGGTGGGCAGGTGGAGGTGGGTGTTGCCAAACACCAAGATGGAGCAGAGGCAGATGGCAGACACCATCAGGGTCACCACGGCCACCGTGACCACTTCCCCTGGGTAGAAGTCGCTGAGGAACTCCAGGTACGGCTCAAATGCTGCCTTCAGCTGCCCTGGCTCCCGCTGCTCTTTGCTCTTGTCCCTGTCCACTAGCTGCAGCTTGTCGGAGAAGGACTCATACTCCTTCAGCTCGCCGCCAGACGGGCCCTCGTGGGGCTCGGGGTTGGGCCGGCCGCCAGCCGCTGGCACAGGGACATCTCCCTTCTGCTGCTGGAAGCGCAGGACGATGATGCTCGCAGCCACAAAGGTGTAGGCCAGCAGCGTGCCGATGGACAGGAACTGCACCAGGGCTTCCAGGTCAAAGACGAGGGCCAGCAGGGCCATGAGCAGCCCGAAGACCACAATGCCGACAACAGGCACCTGTGTGCGGGGGTGCACGTGGGAGAAGACCTGAAAGAAGAGCCCGTCCTCGGCCATGGCGTAGACAATGCGTGGAAGGGAGAAGAGGTTGCTCAACAGAACGGTGTTCATTGCTGAGGGACGGATAGAAGAAAGGAGACCCCATCAGACCCAAACCCAAAGTGGGGAGTGTTCCCAGCCCCCAAGGCAAGGGGAAAGGCAGTTCCCCCCACTGCTGCCTGTACTCACCACAGATGGAGCCAGTGGCCACCAGAAACCCTGCCCAGGCATAGCCCCGCCTGTAGAACGCATCGGCCAGGGCAGAGTCAGGGTCCAGCGTGTGCCAGGGCACCATCAGCGTCAGCACAAGTGACACCAGGATGTAGGCGCCAGTGGCCAGCCCCAAGGAGAAAGCGATGGCCCTGGGGACAGCCCTCTGTGGGTTCCTGGCCTCTTCGCTGGAGGCTGCGATGACGTCGAAGCCCACAAAGGCGTAGAAGCAGGTGGCTGTGCCAGCCATGATGCCCGACAGCCCATACGGGGCAAAGCCGCCCTCCTGGCTGCTCCAGTTTTTGGGCTGTGCGAGGACAAAGCCCATAATGAGGATGAAGAGGATGACGCCCATGCTGATGGCTGAGAAGACATGGTTGAGCCAGGAGGACACTTTGGCCCCAAAGGAGATGAAGGCGGTGGCCACCAGCAGGATGGCGGCCGCCAGGAAGTCTGGGTAGCGGGCCAGGAATGGCACCTGCCAAGCACCCACATGGGTCTCGGTGAAGTTCTTGATCTTGTGGTTAAAGATGGAATCCAGGTAGCCGCTCCATGCCCTGGCCACCGCGGCCCCCCCGATCATGTATTCCAGCAGCACGTTCCAGCCAATGAGGAAGGCCCAGATCTCACCCACGGACACATAGGTGAACATGTAGGCAGAGCCTGTCTTGGGCACACGGGCTCCAAACTCGGCATAGCAGAGAGCAGCCAGGAGTGAGGCAAAGCCGGCGATGATGAAGGAGACGATGACAGCAGGACCGGCAATCTCTTTGGCCACGGTGCCTGTGAGGACGTACAGCCCTGAGCCCACCATGCCCCCAATGCCCAGCAGCGTCAAGTCAATGGTGGAGAGGCATCTGTTGAAGGATGTCTCCATCATGTTGTCCTCCAGGGTCTTCACTCGGTTGAGTTTCTGGCAGAAGCGGGTCAGGTCGGTGGAGCGGGGCAGCCATCTCGCCATCCTGAAGGCAGCGGACCCTGCCCACAGCAGAGTGAGAGGTCGTTGCCTGCAGACCTGGCAGAGTGGCAGAAAGGGGTAAGCATCCCCTTGGCAGGGAGGCATCAGGTGCTGGGGATGGTGGAAAAGCCACCGGGGCACATTCCAGGTGTCCCTCCCTCCTCAGCCAGTGTGGGGTTCAGCACAGAGCGTGTCCTCCTGCAGGGGTGGCACAACACAGGTGCCTGTGTGCCAGGTAGGGGGGAAACCACAGCACTCCCAGGGCAGCATCTCCCAGTTAGAACCAGCATCTCCCAAACCAGTCTGCTCTGGCCCTGATGGTTTCCTTGCTGCTTCCCCTCCACCTTATCCAACACCTACCTGACCTTCGCCCTGGTGAACCAGGAACCCACCATGGGCTATGCAGAGTCTCCCTGCTCCCAGCATCCCACTGCTTCTCCAGGGAAAGCTCAGGTGTGGTGCAGAGGCTGCAGCAGGCAGTCCAGAGCAGCTCCTGTGAGGACGTTGGAGTCCCCAGCCACACCCAGAAATAGCCTGTGCCAGGGGCCAGCCATGCTGGCAGCTGCCACAGAGACAGCAGGAGGACACAGCTCTGGGGCCCCTCAGGTGCTGCTTCCCAGCTGCTCTGCAGGGCAGTCGGTGACTTCAGGGACACTCTCCCCTCCCAGCCGCCCTCCTCCCTGTGACAGGAGATGTGTTGTCCCACATCCCCAAACCTCGGGTCCTGCTCAGAGGGCAGGTGCAGCCTTGCTCCGTGGGTCCACCTCTCGGAGGCCAAAAGGCCACTGGGAGATAATGGAACGACAGGGCCCATGATGGCCCATGAGGACAACGGGCACAATCCCTGCTGGCTGAGACACTTCAGCCCCGCTGAAACCCTCCATCCCTGCACAGCTGGGTCCCCGCGACTGCAAGTGTTGGCAGTACTGGGGTACCCAATCCCAGCACACCCAACAGGGGCAGATGGGCAGATGCGGAGCTCGTTGCCCTCTGGCAGCGGGAGTTCGGGGGGTGGCCGCGGGTGGGGAACCCCGGGTTAAGGGGTGGTCACGGACGGAGACCCCCGGATCGAGGAGAGTGTGTACGGGTTCCGGATTCATCCCGGGAGACGCGATAGTTCGTCGGTCCCTGTTCAGCCCCGCCACGATGCCTGTTCCCGGCGGCGCCTAGCCCCGGCCCCGATCCCGGCCGCGCTCCCCCGGGACGCTCTCCACGGTGCCGGTCCCCAGCCTGGCTCCCGGTCCCTGCGGTTGTCGCTCACCTGCGAGCGTGGCCGGGGACCCCGCAGGGTTCCGCACTAGCCCCGGCCTCACCTGCTCCGCGCCGCCGCCACCGCCCGGCTCCGCCTCCCCGGGCTCGGCGGAAGGGCGGGGGCCGGGCGGGCGCCGAGCGGGGGGGAGCCTCTGGCCCCATTCCCAGGAGTGGCTCCTCCGGAGCGGGGAGCAGAGGTTAGGGGATACCGGAGCTGCACCCCTAGCCCAATCAGGGACAGACATGTAGTGGGTCCCCGTGGCCCCAGGGTTGTCATCCCCACGGGAGCGTGTGCACGGCTGGAGCCGCACGGAAACGGGACACAGGGTGGTCAGGGAGATGCTCCAAGGGCTGGAGCCCCTCTGCTCTGGAATCAGGCTGGGAGGGCTGGGGGTGTTCACCCGGAGAAGAGAAGGCTCTGGGGAGAGCTCAGAGCCCCTTCCAGAGCCTAAAGGGGCTCCAGGAGAGCTGGAGAGGGTCTTGGGACAAGGGATGGAGGGACAGGACACAGGGAATGGATTTCCACTTCCAGAGGGCAGTTAGGTGGGATATTGGGAAGGAATTGTTCCCTGTGAAGGTGGGAAGGCCCTGGCACAGGTTGCCCAGAGAAGCTGTGGCTGCCCCATCCCTGGAAGTGTCCAAGGCCAGGTTGGACGGGGCTTGGAGCCACCTGGGATAGTGGAAGGTGTTCCTGGCCAGATGGCAGAGGGTTGGAATGAGATGAGCTCTGAGATCCCTTCTAATTCAAACAATTCCAGGATTCTATGATGGAGAAGTTATCCCAAATCTCATGCACTGGATGCAGTTCTGAATGGAGTATAGGGCTGAGATGCTGCTCCTCTTCCTCTACTCACTCTGCTCTGGAGCTGCTGCCTGGAGAACAAGCACCTCTGTGCTCAGGTGTTTGTCATGGAGAAGCAGAAGTTTGGGGAAAGCTGCTGGGAGTTCCTGCACAGGCCCTTCCAGCTCATGGCCATCCTGCCTGGCAAGTGCCTGGGCAAGAGCACAAAACCTGAGCAAAAGCCTGTGGTGCTTCCACCCGGCTCTGCACAGCAGCGAAGGAGAATCCCCTCTACCCATCTCTTAAGTAAAAATGTATTTCTTTTCCAGAAGTGCAACACTGAGGGCTCCCGCCTGAACACATTCACCTTTGTCCATGCTGAATCGACCTCCTTATGTGAAGGGGACCTCACTCTCCTCCTCATCAGCCCAAAGTACAGGAAAAGGAAGCAGAAATCAGGACTTGTCCCTTCCTGCCACTCATCACTCATCTTCGCCAGCTCCTGGTTGAATACGGGGCTGGCATGGAGCCATAGCTCTCCAGTCAGTCACCCTGCACCTGAAGGGGGAACTCGATCCGCTGGTGCATCCCCTCTCCAGGTCACTGCTGGCACACATGGAGCCCTGGGCAGGAACTTTAGTTCCAGCTCTGTGAGTGGCTGACATCACCAAAGCAGTCCCCAAACACATGTTCCTGGGGCACCAGTTGAGCTTGGGGGCTGCACAGGTCACTGAACCAAGGAGCTGAAACAGACAAAGCCCAGCAATCCTCAGCAGCACTTCCAGCCCCTTTGTGTTGCTCTCACCAGGTCTGGCCTGTGTCACTGCCAGTCCCACAGCTGCAGTGGCTTGGGCATAGCAGTGCTGTGGGACGGTGTCACCCTTTGGTGACATAACAGCCCTTGCTTGGAAAAATATCGGTATCCTCCATGCTGTACTGCCCAGCTTTGGGGGGCTAAGTGTTCCTCTGCTGAAATCCTGCTGACCTGATCATGACCCATCCCCAGGGCTTTGCTCCCTGAGGATAAGCTTTCCCACCACTTAGCCATATCTGACCACCTCATAGTTCTCCACCTCGGCCTTTCTGAAACCCAACCTGACCACAGGCACGGAAAATTTCAGCTTGGATCTGATCAGCTGCCTGGCAGAGCCATCTGCAAACAGATGGTGGAAGCAGGAAGCCGAGCTGCTGTTGTCATGGCAGTGCCTCCGTGATTCCCAGCACCAGCTCTCCTTGGAGACAGCAGCAGCAGCAATCCTGGACCACAGGGGCCTCTGGACCAAGGTGGGCTCCACTCCTCGCCCCACAGAGAGCACAGTGGGGCTGAACCCACCGGCAGTAATCCCCATCCCAGCTCCTCTAGCCACACCGTTGCTCTGCTGCTGCTCCAGCCATTCCAGAGCACTTTTGTTGAGAAAGGGAGGACTTCTGGAAGGCAGTGTGAATGCCAGCATCGGGGCATCCTTTCCTATCATACAACCCATCATTCAACCCTGCCTTCCTCATCCTCACCTAAGGAAGCAATTTCCTTGCTAAGGGCTCTGGCAACAGATATGAACACAGATGCCAACCTCACTCAGCCAGCACCAGTGACTGCCCTGTGTCAGCCCAGGAGGATGAAGGCATCTCCAGAGGGGAACATTGCCCACCTTGCCCCTCACCATTTTTAAGCAGTGGAGTGCAGGACTCCCACCTGAGGGCCCAGTGGCAACACAGTTCCTGGTGTTTCATGGGGACCCTGCAGTGGTGCAGGTCCCACACTAGCCCACTTTCTAGGTGGGGGTTTTCATACAGGAGGTGAAGACCCCACAGGAGCAGTAGGTCTTGTCTCCAGGTGCTGAACCACAGCAGCATCATCCCTGTGGGGAGGGAATGCCCACCCATGATGGAAATGGGAGGGAGTCTCAGCCCTGAATTTTTGAAAGACTCAGTCATTGGTCCTTGCAGCTCTGATCTTCAATGTGTTTGTCTCCTCCACCACCAGCTCTCCCCACAAACAGACCACCCACAAGTTCTTCCAACACCCTGAAGGTCATAGAAACAGTCCTGGTTCCCCCTCAGCTTCCATCTAGTGCACCACGAGCCCCACACTCATCAGCTGAGGACAGGACAAACCTAACCACAACCACTGGCATTCAGAAAGCTGTAGCCCCGGAAGGCAGGGCAGAGGGTTTTATTTCTCTTAATTGGGAAACTGGTTTAAAAGAACAAAGCAAAAGCCCTTCAGCCTTCTCTGCTTTCTGAGTCAGTGGGAACACTGCAAACATTAATCCAGTAACACTGGGCTGAGGCCTGAAATCCTTCTTTAATACAGAGAATGCTGGCCAAGCATACAGATAAACAAATACAGGTAACGCTGGTACCTGCCTGGAGAAGACTCTGGGAAGGGTCTGCCTGTCTAAGAGGCTGTTTCTGCCTCAACACACAGAACCACCCTTAGAATTGTTTCTCCCCCCAGTTATATCTAAACACAGGGTCACCCTCACACGGTGGGGCTGTTTGCTGCCTCAGTGCTCAGCCCAGCCTTGGCTCAGTGATGGCCTCAGTGATGCTGCAGGACATTCATGGCAGGTGAACATGCTCCATCAGCTCCCAACTGAGCAAGGTGCAGCTGACCAAGGACCTCCAAGGACCAGAGAGGCAGCCCCAGGCTCCCAACCACCCCCTGCATCGGGCTCTGCCTGCCCCAGCTCTAAGTGCCTCAGCAATTTCTTCTACACCCATAGCCTCTTCCTGACACAATACAAAGCAAGTGCATGGACAGTCTGTTCTGTAGAGGGAAGTCAGAGGAAAATCTTTGAAGTGAACAGCAGATTCGCTCCTTCAGGAAAAATCTTTCTCAGCCTCAGCTTCCTTCTGCTGCAACTTCCGAATCAGCTCCAGCAGATTCATCTGTAGAGTCAGCTCCTGCAAAGGGAGAGAGGCGTTTGTGCAAGAAGATGATCCCATTCCCTGCTGCAGGAAGCAGAAAGGACTTGCTTGTACCACCCCCTCAAGAGCTTTTAGTTTTTAAATAAAAAAAAATATACCAGGCAACTAAAAACCAAAGGCTTCCTGTTTAAGCATTTCTCTAACATATGGAGCAGTTGTGTTTTAGCAGACCTGCTGCAAACTGGCTGCCTAAGGAATCCCAGTGCTTTAGGATTCCTTAAGGATCCAGAGAGGCTCTTTCTCTTGACCATGATAAATGTGGCCATGAGGCTGGCCAGTTCTGCAGGCTGAGGAGGGGCAGTAGAATCCCTTTGCACCCACAGAGCCACATGCTACAGAGGAGGTTTCCAGGCCCCTCCCCACATCCTTCAGCAGCATCTCCAACTCCTTGACCCTTTCCCAGCACAGAAGGGCAAGAACAGGAAGGATCACTTTGGGAACCCTCTAAGTGAGATCTGAGCAAGGTGCAACACATGGCTGTGCTGGCGCATCAAATTCCCTGCAGGCATTTCATTCCCCATCAAAAACTCCCTTTTCCATGACCACAGTCAAGTGCAGACACTGTCTCCTGGAGCCACCAACATCAGCTCACGGCTCCTTTGCCATCTGCTTGTTCTTTAGGTACGTTTAGCTCAGAGACAACATGGAGGAGCCACTAATTCATGAGTGTAGGTTTTGACTCAGCCCTGCAGACACAACACTATGGAAATAAAAATCTGTTTCTGTAAAAATATATCCACTGCACAAGCAGGCATTTCATACAGACTGAGAGGAAGTACATCAGCAGATGGGAACCGCGTGAACAAATTCCAGCAGTGATTTCTTGGTGGCACTCACAGGCACATGCCAAGATCTGGGGCTGGTTGGGCAGCTGTCTTAGAGACAAACATACACAAACCCAGCAAACAGGAACACTGATAAGGGTTATTACTTACAAAAACAACATAAAGGGCAGGGCAGGAGGGAGAGAAAGGGCTCCCTGCATTATACAGCTGGGAAATAGCAGCACAGAAAAAATGAGAGGCTTGTTCAAGGCTCCACAACTGGGAATCATGTGGGTGGGTGTTAGAAAATGCCTGTTTAGCTTCATTTAAGCCGTCTTTTCTCAGCAGCAGGTCTTTATCAAAGCGACATTTAATCAGCTGAAAAAACAGAGTTAAGAACAGCCTGTCTCTGCGTTCCCTGCAAACTTGTGTGGCTTTGCAACAGTTTTTTCATTTCTGCAGTGGCATAAGGACAACAGGGAGAAACCCAGATGACTGCTCAGATGATATGAGAGCAAACGCACTGGGGAACTGGGAACAATTGTCTAATCACAGTCTGAGATTATCAGCTCCAGGAAGTTACATGCAAGAATGAACAAGGTGCCTAATAAACAGTCTTGAAGGCAGTTTTTACAGCTAAGCTGAATACAAAAGCAGTAAATCAATTATTTTAGAGTTTTTCAGACCCATTTGAGAGTCACAGGACTGCAGGCTGTTGGCACAGCATTTCTTTCCTCCACAATGGAAAAAATACTGAGAGAAGTTGGGAATGCTGCCCAGTGGTACCTGGGTGGCTCCTTTGTTATGAACTGAATACGAGGTCTGCCCAGGGCATAGCACCCACTAGCTGGGAGGCAAAGGACTGTTTGTTCTGTCTGACACAATAACCCCCAATTCATTTACAGAGAGGTTTTTTTAAAAAATTAAAGATACTAACCAAAGAGTACTGTCAAGCAGAATCATGGAATGGTTTGGGTTGGAAGGGACCTTAAAGCTCATCTCATTCCACCCCTGCCACAAGCAGGGACACCTCCCACTATCCCAGGGTGCTCCAAGCCCCGTCCAACCTGGCCTTGGACGCTTCCAGGGATCCAGGGGCAGCCACAGCTTCTCTGGGCAACCTGTGCCAGGGCCTCCCCACCCTCACAGGGAACAATTCCTTCCCCATATCCCACCTAACTGCCCTCTAGCAGTGGGAAGCCATTGCCCCTTGTCCTGCCACTCCAGGCTCTTGTCAAAAACCTCACCCACCGTGCTGAAACACCAACCTGGGGGTTGGTGGTGATGTAGAAGCCAGACACCCCAGCCTTCTCCAGGGTGCTCTGCTGGTCAATTACTTTCTGGTCCAGTTCCAAGACTATCTTCTCATCCATCATTCGCTGTTCCTCTCGGATTTGTTGCTCCATAGCCTGGAAAACACACTCATCAATGGGAAAAAGTGAAATACCGGTCTTCTTCCCAGCTTTTTCTCATCTCTAAGACTTCTACTGGAACCCAAGAGCTACTGGGCTCTGAATCCCTGCTGATGAGTCCAAGGATAGCATTGGGCAACCAGCACAGGCCCAGGTCTTACCACCTTCACCTGTAAAGCTACCACTCAAGAAAATGCAGGGAAGTCATGGCAGTAGCCTGCTCTCCAGGTGTTTGAAGGCCAGGAAAGACTACAAGGAACCACTCAGTGTCCAAATGACTTTTCCTGATGAGCCCCTGCCTGAGCTATGGCTGAGCTCAGCCCAGGAACCATGTGCCCCTCTCAAGTGAGGCTGAAGGAAGCCTTGGAAGAGTAACACAGGCCACTAAAGCTCATCAAGGTGCCAGCTTGGATGCCTCCCTGAGACTCCATGGACACTGACAGGGAGCTGGAGCTGTAAATCCCACCCAAGACTATTTATTCATGGATGGAGCTGAATGCTGGGGCTCTGTTTTTGAGAGATTGAGAACACTATCAAACAAGGACTTTGCCAGAGTAGCCCCAACCAGGAAGACATGGCCACTCCTGCCTCACCAACATCTGCCCAAACTTCAGCAGAATCTCTGTGCTGCCCCTAGAGAGGAAATGGAACTGAGCAAACGTGTGGATGCCAAAGGCATGCTGGAAATCAGGAGTGGAAGCAGACAGCAGGATTGCAGGGGACAAGTAGAGGCCAGCCCAAGTAAACATCCCTATGTGTGCTGAGGTGATACCCTCTCACCAGGCTGCATTGAGCAGACTTCCCTCAGAAGCCACAAGGAACACTGGGAATCACCAAAGCACATCGAAATACAGTGGCAGGCTCATTCTTGTAGGGTGGGCAGGAGGGTGAGGCAGGGGGGTTCTGCCCCTCTGCCCTGCTCAGGTGAGTCCCCACCTACAGAGCTGCCCCCAGCCCTGGGCCCCAGCACAGGAAGGACGTGGAGCTGCTGGACAGAGTCCAGAGGAGGCCACGGAGATGCTCCCAGGGCTGGAGCCCCTCTGCTCTGGAGCCAGGCTGGGAGAGCTGGGGGTGTTCACCTGAAGAAGAGAGGGCTCCAGGGAGAGCTCAGAGCCCCTTCCAGGGCCTAAAGGGGCTCCAGGAGAGCTGGAGGGGAACTGGGAACAACAGCCTGGAGTGACAGGACAAGGGGGAATGGCTTCCCACTGCCAGAGGGCAGGGTTACATTAGATGTTAGGAGGGAGTTCTTCCCTGTGAGGGTGGTGAGACACTAACAAAGGTTGCCTAGAGAGGCTGTGGCTGCCCCATCCCTGGCAGTGTCCAAGGCCACTTTGGATGGGGCTTGGAGCAACCTGGGATAGTGGAAGGTGTCCCTGCCCATGGCAGGGGGTGGGATGACATGAGCTTTAAGGTCCCTCCCAACCCAAACCACTCCATGATCCTGCAATTCTCCTGCAAGAAATATCTAAGAATCCATTAGAGAGCATCCAAAGGAGGGCAATGAAGATGGTGATGGGCCTTGAGGGACAGCTGTGCAAGAAGCAGTTGAAGGCACCTGGACTGTTCAGCTGGAGGAGACTGATGGGGGACCTTCCTTGTGAGGGCAAGAGGAGGGGCAGGCACTGATCTCTTCTCTGTGTGACCAGTGATAAGACCAATGGCAATGGCCTGAAGTTGTGTTAGGGAAATTTTAGGTTGGATATTAGGAAAAGGCTCTTCCCCCAGAGGGTGGTCAGGCACTGACCAGGCTCCCCAGGGAATGGTCCCCAAGGCTGCCNCAAGGCTGCCAGAGCTCCAGGAGCATTTGGACAACGCTCCCAGGGAGGCACAGGGAGGGATTGTTGGGGTGTCTGTGCAGGGCCAGAAGCTGGACTGGATGGTCCTGGTGGGTCCTTTCCAACTCAGCAGATGCTGTGATCCTGTGAAATGGCACAGATTTTAACAATTCACTCGAGCAATACTGTCCCTTTGTAACAGAGAACAGAGGCATGTGTTCAGCTGGAAACATCCATGGGATTAAACTATCCCCACTGCACAAAAGGAGAGAAGTCACAAACCCCAGGATTTCCCACACCAGTGGCTGGTGGCTTAAAAGTGCTGGGAGGGGAGCTAAACAGCTCAACCCTGCCACAACTCCTGGTGAAAATTCAGAATTTGAGTGACAGAGCTCTCAGCCATGAACAGTCTGGGAAAGGGCTGAGGTGTGTCTGCAGCAAGGGTGTATCCATGGCCCTCTCCAAAAGGTCCGACCTAACCAAGAGCAGTTATCACTGGGAGCATGAGCTACCTCTTGGAACCTTTCCTGAATGTACAGCCCACAATTAGCATGTCACAGTGAGAAAGCTTTGTAGAACCAGCTGCAATTAAGGAGGATGCAGAACCTGGATCCACCAGGAGATGACCATACACCAGCTGTTCCAGAGAAAACGTTTAGGGCAGGATCTCATTGCAATAAATGGGAAGAATCTCAAGACAACTCCAGCCCCAAGAGAAGGTGAGGCAAAGGATGACAGCTTCTTCACCATGGGGTGCTGAGGAACAAACTTAAGTAAGCTCTGTCCACGCTTTCTTCAGTCCAGGGGTTCATACCCTTTGTGGGAGACACAACAGATTCAAATTTCTCATTCCCCAGATTTTCATCCCATCCAGCTACCTCAGTGTGCTGCCCACAGCATTGTCTCCTCCACTTCCTGTGCTGCAGGAGTGACTTTCTTTGGGCTTGAAAAAACCCCCTCACATTTAAGCGCCTCACATTGTTTAGAGTTGGGGGTTATAGAAAAGTGTCATATCTTGGAGAAAACTGAGGCTTAAACACAAGTTCTGCTTCAGCTCTGGTGGCCGCTGACCCTGTATGGTGGGCTAAGCTTTCCTGAATGCCACAGGTTCCACTGAGAAGCCAAACATCTAAATCCTACACCTTATATTACCTCATCTAGGAACCCGATCCCAAGCTGTCTCATGGGAGCTGGTCTTGGAAACCTTTAACCACAGAGGGCAGCTCCAATTGGACACATATCAGATGCTAGAGATAATCCATCTCTTCCCAAAATGCTCTACAGCAGAATTGTCAGACAATAAAAAAGGGAAGAACTGACTCTATTAACACCTGGGAGAGGAAAACAGGAGAAAGGCAGAGGGAAGGTAGAAGAAGTGGGAAGAAGTTGCACAGCATGTGAGACAAGAAGTGAGACATGCGGGTGACTTAAGGAAACACTGGAGATGTGTAAAACAGGCAGTAGAGGTTATTACTTGCTGCAAGTCTAAATCACTCAGAGTGAGAACTAACAGGGAAAGGTACCAGAGGTCCAGCCTGGCTTTAGTCACCTCAACAGGAAATGAGGAATGTGCAAACACCAGAGGATCCATCAGCAAGTGCTGACATGGTGCTCACCATGGACAAAGGCAGGAAAGAGCCTCTCTTTAAACAGTTCTTGTTTGCCTAACACAGAGCAGAGTAACTTCCCCTCACATTTCAACTCCACTATTAACATAACCAGCTACTTGCTGTTTTCTTACCTTACAAAACTTCTTCTATCTATCACCAACACACAGAGAAGTCCTTTGGGACTGAACCTACCACTGCCTTTTCCAAATGCCTTGGGATGCTCTCAGAAACTATTGCCATAATTACGAATCTGGAGGTATTTCCTCCTTTTCAGTGCTACTAAGTAAAATGTGATTTTTAAATTTTGAGTATTCTCTGCTTTCAAGTTGTTATGATGTCCTGACAGATCTCAGGTGCCTTCTCCATATTTTCTATAACTTACTTCCTATCCTATACTTCAACCCATCAGATAATGATGAATCATTAAAGTACTGTGGAGAGCACTGCCTTTGGAGCAGGCTCCTGAGCTTTCACAATTCCCAAATCACACCTGGGAATATGCCTAGACCTCTACCTTGCGGGTGAAAAAGGGCAAGAGAAGGAGACCTCCAAATTGGGGTGGGGAACCTAGGTCTATGCTAGCAAGGCCAGTCAGGATGACTGGAGGTTTCCAAGGCTACAAGTCACGACAATGTCAAATCCTCAAGAGATGCTGCTGTGCTCTTGCAGCAATGGGGCTGTGAGAGTCCTGGGAAGGAACACAGCTCTGCACCTAGCCTGCCCTGCACCTCCATCTCCAGCCCGGCCC
>WBMZ01005460.1:0-16107 GCA_013400975.1 Atrichornis clamosus
CGGTGCGGGGCCGGCGGGGAGCCGTGCCCCGCGGGCTGGGGCCGCCCTTGCGCACGGGTGCGCGGTGAGCGCACCGGAGCGGGGCTCGTTCCCGGGGTTGGAAAGCGCCCGCGGCCGGGGAGCGGCCGTGGGCTGCCATAGGGAGCGCCCGGGGTACTCGTCCACTGTCCCGCACCCGGTCTGTCCCCGGTGCCCCCGGGATTGCCTTCACCGCGCTGTTTCGGGGCACGGGAGCTCGGACCTTGTACCGCGGCCGAAGGACCAGCCCTGCTCGCAGCACGACCCCTTATCCCGGGCAGTCCCTGCTCACGGCACAATCCCTGCTCACTGGGCACCTTCTCGGCTTTGGGGTGCGCCGGCAGCGATCCAGCCTGGCCTCTCCTCAGAATTCCCAAATTCCCAAACAACTGACTTGTGCAGATCCTGAGCCCCGTGGTTCGGGAGGGGATCGGCTGCCCCCGTGTTCCCCGTGGCTCTGGGAAGTGGTTTCCCCGGATCTGCCGGCTCCCGCCCCAGCACAGGGCTGGATTTGGGCATTAGGGAAGCAGGATTCTCTGTACTAGGGGCTACTTGGGGTTTTTGGGGGGTGTAAAGTACAGCCAGAGCCTTGTTTCGGTCAAAGCGGGAGTTGATCATGGAGGCTCTTTCTCATCTTAATCCTGTTATCACCTTCCCTCGGTTGGGCCCAGGTGCTGCTTTAGCAGACATTTATTCCCATTGATTCCCAAGGCTGGGAGCCCTGTCTGGAGATGGAGAAGGAGGTAATTAGTTGGCTCTGAGGGGGGACCTTGAACTCCTCTGTGAGGGGCCTGTTTGGGGACATTCCCACCTGTGGCTGTGCCTGGTGACACTCCTAACACAGTGACAAGAGGCTGGGTCTGTCCTCGCTCACTGCAGGGCCCGTTGGGATGCAGCCACAGTGGATGAGGCATTGTTCCTCCTGCTCTGCCCATAAAATGGGGCTAATCCCATGTAAACCACAGGATGGGCTGGGGAAGGAGGCTGGGAGCGGTGTAAGCCCTGGGTAGGAGATACGTATGGAGTGATTCCAGCCTTCTGGCTGTCTGCAGTGGGTATTTCCCCATGTTTTGTGTTTATCCTCCTTAACACCCCTGTACATCCACCTGGGAGAAAGGCAGGTGTGCAGGATGCACCCAGAGCCGGCAGTTGGCTGGGTCTCCAAGCACACATTGCTGTGCATCCTCCTTTGGAATTAAGAGCAGGGAAATGTCCCCAAACCGCCCTGTTGGGACAGAGGCTCCTGTTTGGATGCAGGGCAGTGAGGGTCTCATGTTGGCATTGCTCTGGCCATGGTGCTGCCCGGCAGGTTTGGGAATATTTCCGTTCTCTCTGGTGAATATTGGAGTCTTAAGTGTCAGCACCTGGTCGTGCAAGAACAGGGTGAGCAGAGGGAGTAGGAAATCCTTGTTCCAGGAATGCCCCTCACTCACGGTGCCAGGTCTGAGCAGGCAGCGAGCTCTGGAATGGCTCTGTGGAACTCTGGGATGCAGCTGATCAAAACAAAGTGGGAACAGGTAAAGCACATCCTGTCTCCACGCAGCCCTGGATCTACCTTGTCTGGGAGTTGCCTCACGTGGAAGGAATTGTTTGTGTGTTTGCCCTGTGCCATGGGAACTCGGCAGGATCGGGGCAGGCCAGGAGCTGTGGATCCCAGCGAGTGACGCAGGTTTGGGAGCCGGTGACTGGGAGGGAACTCCCTCCTCCCCTTGCCGTGGGATCCAGTCCCAGGCGGTGGCGGGAGCCGCGTGGTGAATGCCAAGGTGCATTTCCTCCTTCCCGGGCAGGAGTAGAGGGAATGTTGGGAGCTGGAGACACGTGTTTCCCCATCCCAGCAGAGGTGAGAAGGTCCTGTCTCAGGCTCCAGAAAGGGCGAGCCACCGAACAACTGGCTGTGTTGGGAAAGGCTGGAGAGGGGCTGGAGCAGGTGAGCAGAGCCGGGTGGGAAGTGGGGAAGGAGGAGCGCAGGGCTGCAAGGAAGAAGGGCTGGAGGAAGAGGAGGAAATCAGTGAGGCTTTACAGGGACTTAACCCAAGAAAAGGAGACAGAGGCTCAAGAAAATGGAAGGTGGCAGCAGTCGTGCTTGCACATATCTCGAGGGAGGGAACTTGGAATTAAAAGAAATCCCCAGAAATGGAGATGAGGGAAACAGGAGCAACTCCCCTGTATGAGTGGAGGGAACCTCTGGAGAGTGGAGATGAGTGCTTCAGAGGTGGTTGAGTGGAGTGGAACTGGGAAAATGCTCTGAAAAGGAGGTGCTAGGATGGGAAAACCAGGTGGAATTTCTGAGGGAGAGGGAAGGGGGAGTGAGCAGTGACACAGGCGCTGGGGGAGGAAGGAGCAGGGCAGGTCTGGAGGAGCAGCGGGAGAGGAGGAGTTGCTGGGCTGGAATTGGCAGAGGGAAAAGAATGGGAGGCAAGAGCAGAGCCTGTGTATGCTGCAGGTAAGGGAGATGAGTTGGGGACTCCTTGGAAGTCTGGGAGTGGCCTTTGTGGATGGGCACAAAGTGGCCAGAGAGGCAGAGGGTTTGGGGTAGAAGGTGGAAAGGAGGGGTCGGCAGGGAAAGGGG
Organism: Atrichornis clamosus; assembly: GCA_013400975.1. Classification (NCBI taxonomy): domain Eukaryota; kingdom Metazoa; phylum Chordata; class Aves; order Passeriformes; family Menuridae; genus Atrichornis; species Atrichornis clamosus. The sequence goes on from WBMZ01005460.1 coordinate 2,588, forward strand.
ATGTCTGGGCACCAATATGTGTGTTTGGGAGAATCGGTGTGAACATGGCCTCAGTTAGTGTAATCTATGGGAATTTGGGGTGGATTTTCCTTGTGTTTCTCCTGGACCCCTTGAGGATTGCAGAGCAGAGATCTTGGTGCACCGTGCTGCGCTTCCACAGCTTCTGCCTCTGCAGAAGGGCTGGGGCTGGGGAGTCCTGCGGGGTCTCAGCACGCCGCGGGGATCAGGGAGGCATTCCCAGAGTGGCGTGGTGGCTCTGGGAGCCGGGATGGGCTCGGCAGCCTCCTGTTTGATGAGTTGTGGAGTTATTCCGGGCGCAGGCGGCTGGAGCAGGGACGCATTTGCATCGCTTCTCGCTGGGGCGTCACTAATGGCAGCGCTGGGACTCTTCCCCTGCTCACGGGCCTGTCCCACGGGTACCTGATTCCATGGGGAGCTGACTGGCACGCACAGCTCTGCAGGGATTGGAGGGCTAGAGCACCTGGATCTCTGGGTGGAAGGGTTGGGGCAGAGCAGGGCCGCGAGGCACACGCCCATGGCGCCCTGTGAGGGCAGGGTGGGGATCTCCGCAGGAGGAATATCATGGAACAACCCCTTCTGCCTGGCAAGGTCTGTTTGAACCCGAGGCGTGGCTGTGCCTCCGTGGCGGAGCGTTCAAAGGGCCGGGTGCTCTGGGAGCAGATTGCTCCTGCTAAAGCAATCAGCCATGATGTCAGGCCTGAACTTCCGAGAGCCCATCCCTGGAATTGCTCTCGGCCCCGTATCGCAGGGCTTGGCTCTGAGGGGTGTTGGGCTGTTCCCTGAATGGGCAGAGCGAGGCTGGGGAACTGCTGCTCTCCAGGGAACTCTGTCTTTGCCATGGAAAACAGCTTTTCCTGGTGTTGCTGTTCAGGAGCTGCTGCCGGGTGAAACCTGCATGTTCCCAGCTAGTCACAGCATCAGCTCCGCATTTCCTCTTGCTCCTAAGGGCAGGGAAACATTGGGGTGGGAAGTTGCGCTCCGGTCCCGCAGAGGCCTGGCCGCGGGAGCGGTTCCTGGGTGAGTCAGCCGGGGTGGCTGACGCCGTGAGCCGGGACTGAACCCACCTAATTGTAACACATCCTTGTCATTAAACGTGCCTTTAATTTTGTGCCACAGCTCTCCCAACCTTCACCCGTGTTTAGTCAGCGCTAGGGAGTTCCCTGCCCATCCTGGAGGAGAAACCTGGGGAGGAAGAGAAAGCTGGAAGGGAGAAAGGAGTGAGTTGTAGGCTCCACTCGGACCTGCGGTTGTGGGGAGGCAGCGAGGGAGGATGGGTGACAGACGGTGACAATCCAAGGAGTGGTGGCTGTAGCAGCAGGAACTGGTGGGATATGGTGGATGATGGGCTTGTGGCTGTTTGGGGCAGGTCAGGGCCATGGGCAGGGACACCTTCCACTATCCCAGGTTTCTCCAAGCTCCATCCAGCCTGGCCTTGGACACTTCCAGGGATGGAGCAGCCACAGCTTCTCTGGGCAACCTGTGCCAGCACCTCACCACCCTCACAGGGAAGAATTCCTTCCCAGTATCCCATCTACCCCTGCCTTCTCTCAGTTTGAATCCATTCTGCCTTGTCCTGGAACTACAGTTGCTGATGAATCCGGAGTTGTGAAGGCTACCTCTGGTCAGGGGATCAGTGTTCTCCATGGATCTCTCCTGTCTCCTACCCTCCAGGGAACGGGCTGAGATTCCTGGATGTCTTTTTCTCCTGTGATCTCCACCCTCGTGTTAAGTCCTGGAACCTCTGCTCAGCCCTTGTTCCTCAGGGACCCAGTGCTCACTGGGACTGGGATTTGAGCTGGAGCTGCAGGAAGGAATTCGTGTGGTCCCTCCACTCCTTCAGGGCTCAGGGTGGATTTCTCAGAGGTAGAGGGGTGGCTTGGAATTCCTGCAGAGCAAATGCCCCTGGGCTGGGAAGGGAGACGCTGTGGCCAGGCTGCTGTGGCTAATGACAGCCAGCTCTGTCCCTTCTCTCACCCTGCTAATTTCTCTTGTTATGTTTTCCAGGTGAGCTGTGGCGCACCAGACCTCAAGTTTTAATGGTTTTAGGTATTTTTTTTTTGAAAGACGAATGGATGAATGAAGAAGGATTTTAGCCAAGGAAGGGGGAGGGAAAAATGGAGCGGTTTGGAACAAACTGAGGTTTTCCCCCACACCGCCTGGGCCATGGGTGAGACAGAGCTGCTCAGCACCACTTCCACCCTTGGGTGTCTGCTGGAGCTGTAAATGAATACCCCCTTCCTGTTCACCTGCTGGGAAATGGTTGCTGCAGAGAAGATTTGATGAAATTCATGTCGATTCCCAACCACCAAGTGGATACTGAGCCCGTGGAAGGGCCCGGGGGGTCAGGAGAAAGGAGCAAGTAGGAAAACCCGCAATCTGCCAGACCTTCCCCTCCGCCCCCCTCGAAAGAAAGGATTTACAGCTCAACCTTGCACCAGCTGTTCCTCGGCTTTAACAGACAAGAGAGAAATAAATAAAATTAAACGGCCACCACCAGCCAGCCCTGGATCCCGGTGAAATCAGGGAGAGTGTTTCCGTGACCCCTCCAGCAAGGGGAGGAGGAGGAGGAGGCTCAGCAGTGCTGTGAGGAAGCCGGGTGGATTGCTTGGAGACCACCCCCTCCTCCCGTGCGGCACCGGGGGCTGCGGCACCGCAGAGGCGGATTAAAAAGGAGAAGTGGCTTCCCTGAGGCTCCCGGAGTGGCTTTTTTGCAAGGAGTTTGCTGATCCTGTGCTCTTCCCGGGGTGCTGGCCGGGTGGGAAGTGCCCTGCCTGAGCCTGGGGAATTCCCTCCCCCCACAGCCTGGCTGCCTCTGTCGAGGGCTGTTACCTGGAGCGAGGCTCGGAAGAGCTCTCAGCATTCCCGCTCCAGCGGTTGTTTTAAACCCAAATCCCCTTCTGTGTTCTGAATTTTTAATGTTTTTAACCCTCCCTCCCTGCACCCACGAGCTCTCGCAGGGCAGAGCGTAGGGTGGGCTCTTCTCCTGGGCCTCCCGCTCCAGAGCCTTCTCCGGACTGTCCGCCCCGGTCGGAGCTCGCCCTGGGAGCAGGCGCGGGGGCCGGGTAGGGGTCGGCCCCTGTCCCCCTCCCCTTCTCGTCCTGCTCTGACTCCCTTGAGGCCTGGGCTATGCTGCGGGGCGGATCCCCCACCACAGCTCCAACATGCCAGCAGCCTCTGGAAAGAGATTCAAACCCAGCAAGTACGTCCCGGTCTCCGCTGCTGCCATCTTCCTAGTGGGAGCCACCACCCTCTTCTTCGCCTTCACGTGAGTCCCAGCCACTCGGACAGAGCAGGGAGGGCTGGGGAGGGACACAGGGACAGCACGGGGAGCAGGGATTCCCTCCCAGAGGGAATGGGGATATTGTGCTCTGTGTGCTGCAACAGGACCCGTTTCATTCCATGAGTTTTCCTGGGGAAGCTGCGTGCTGGGGGTCGCGACGAGGCACCGTGTCACCCCTCAGCTCTGGAACTAGTTTGTGGCCTGTGGGTGGAAAACACATGGATCACTTTCTCCTCTGGAGCCGAGCGAGGTGGATTGGTGGGCCGGGGCAGGATCCGGGTTATTTTTAGTTTCATAATTGATTTGTGAGCCACAAAGGAAAGTTCAGGGAGGAGAACTCTGACCCCTGCACTGATCACTCGCTGTGATGTGTTGGTGTCAGCGCTGCCCCAAGGGAATGGGGGGTCCTTGTCCCTGGAGAGGGCCTGGGGGATCACGGGATTCACTGGGGTGGGAGATGGTCCTGGGTGCTGGAGAGGTCTGGGAATGTCCCTGGGCTGCTGCTCTTCCCTGCCCGGTGACACGTGCCTTGGTGACGTGCCCATGGGGGTGACAGGCAGGGGGGCAGGACCTCGGGGTGCTGAGGGAGCCTGGCAGAGAGCGGCTCAGCCGGGCTGGCATCAAAGCCCAGTGTGCCGGGCAGGAATGCGGGAGCGTGGCAGCTGGAATGGCTGCTGAGTCCTGCAGGGCGTCCCTGGGGTGGGGGCTGAATGAGGATTCGTTTGGGGTCCTGGAAAGGTGCTGGAAGGGGGTGCACCCTCTGCTCAGAGGAGCCTCTCCTGCTCCCTGGGGTTTTCCTGCTGGAGCTGCAGGAGGGTGAAGGGCCAGGTGGAGCCATTGTCGGGAAGGTCACCGTGGCTTTGGCAGCCACCAGGCAGTGACAGGGAAACTTGACTACCGAAGGGGAGAAGCGGTTTGGTTCGCCCCGTCCAGCACCAGAGCAGCTGCTGGTGTCACTCAGCAGCGTGTGGCCGTCCCCTGCTGGGACACCGAGCGGGCACCGGGCTCCCAGGCTCGAGGCTGGGCTGCTCCTGGCTGCCTGTGGAAGTCGCTGACTGTTGCTCCCACTCTAGGGGTGGATGAAGGAGAAGCAGAGGGAGCGGGCGATGCCCTCCAAGCTGTGTGTGACACCCCGTGTGTGACCTGGGGGGACAGGCTGCCTCTGCTCTGGCACGGTGGCTGCCGGACAGCTGGACCCCAACCCCATCTCGACCACGGGCGGGAGCAGTGCCGGGAGCAGCCGCTTATCAGCGGGCGGTGAGAGGCAGTGCCGGAGCCGGCGCCGCGGAGCAGGTTTGGCCAGGGTAGGAACACCTGGGCAGGTCGCTGTAATTGCAGGTCAGCGATGTTGTTTAACCTACTTCAGAACATCCCATTAAACCCCGGGCACGGTGTTCACACGGGGCTCAGCCGCGAGGGAGCTGCGTTGCTCCCGGCAGGATGGTTCCCTTGGGACAGTGGCCACGTGGCGCTGGAGCGGCATGGCGGGGACGTGGGGCTCAAGGTTTGCCTTCTGTGTGGTCGTGTGGGCCACTGTGCCCCTTCCCTGCCTGGCCAAGGACAGCCAGAGTGCCTGACAGCCCCTTGCCCACTGTCAGCATCCAGTCTTCGTTTGGGAAGTGCAATGGAAGCTGTGAAGGGCAGGCTTTGGACGGCCTCTCCCAGGCAGGGAGCAGCCGGGGCTCAGCATGGCTCTTAAGGCTCCAATTGTGTTACTCCCAGCCTACCCACTGGATGCCTTTTGGTCCATCCAGGATTTGTATCTCTGGGCCAAGAACTCTCTTTAATTGATTAATTTAATTAGGAGCTGCTGCCAAGCACGTGGCCGTGGAAATGAGGCCGGTTGCGCTGGAGGGAGGGGCAGCAGGAGAGGGGATGTTCCTGCCTGCCTCTGGGATGAGCGGGGCTCCCAGGCTTGGTGGGCTCTCAGACAGGTGCTGATTTAGGATGGAAATTGTGCTGTGGGGATCTATTTGTCCATTCCTGCATCTCCCTGCTGGCAGGTCCCAGTTGGCTCTTGGGTTCCCTGTCCATTCCAGAGGCCAGGATTCAGTGGTCGCTGGGACCAGCAATGCCACTGGGACACGGTGCCATGTGTGCTCCCAGCTGGACCCAAACTTGTGTGAGGGTCAGGGCGAGCAGGGATTGTGTTTGTGCCAAGGCCTTGGGGAACTGGAGAGCCCACAGGGAACAGGCAGGGAGGGAAGGCTGTGCTCTGGGAGAGGGCAGGGGACGTGGGGCTGGGGAGGGGACGCCAGCAGGGAGGGACAGGCTTCTCCGGACACGACTGGTGGCAAAAAGCCCGTCTCACATCCAGGTGTGACTCATGGTGCCCGAGGTTCCCCGAGTCCTCTCATGTGCTGCCAGGGACAAGTCCCGACAGCTCCTCTGGCCGTGGGCGTGTTGCATCCCGATCCCGAGGGGGAGCCCCATGGGTCCTGCGGGACCTGTGTGGCTGCGATGGTGAGGAGCCTCCCTCCTCCTCCTGCTGCTGCTGCTGCTGCTCCTGCTCCTCCTGCCCTGTGTGCCCCGGGGTCCAGGCAGGGCCTGCAGCCCTGCGCTCTCTGTCAGGGAGAGCAAAAGGCAGGAACATCGTGCTTCTGATAAGGAAGTTCCCTCAGGGATGGGCAGCACCTTTGCTCCCTGTGGAGGACCCTGCTCCCTCCTGTGGGTGGGGTTGGTCCCAGGAGGTGACTCTCCGGCTTTGGGGCAGTGATGCCAGGTCTGGCTCCGTGGGGATTCCCACCTGCCTCCCTTCGGGTGTCCCTGGGTGTGGGGGAGCCAGGAAAGAAGCAGGTCCTGGTGGTCCCTGGGGAGGTCGTTGTGCTTGCCCTGGTCGTGAATCCCACTCGGGGGCTTTTCAGTGTGTCTGAGCCCAGGGGCCTGCTGGCCACTGTCCTGCCCTGGGAGCTCTGTGTGTGCCTCTGGGAATGGCTGGGCATCCCGACAGCACAGAGGCGATGGCTGACGTGTTCCCTTTCCCCTGGTCCTTCCCTCTCTGCCTGCCCCAGAGCTTTCCAGGCCAGCTGAGTCCTTCCCTGCCTCTCTGGGCTCTGTCTCTCGAGGATCTGGGACACGTGCTTGGCTCTGCCTGGCTGTTGGCTGTTCCCTGTGTGGGATGGCTGCCCGGCCATGGGTCTTTCTGGCTCCCCTCCATCTCTTTCAAGCAAAGGTTTGGGCTGGCATTTCCCTTCCTGGAGAGAGGAGCTCCTTCCACAGGGTTTCTGGAAGGACACTTCCTACTTTTAGGGCTTCTCTGAGCCCCCTGCCCCTCTCCCTCCAGCAGAGAGCAAAGCCAGGGAGGTGCTTGGCTCTGATGTCCTTGGCTCTGGAGTCCTTGGCTCTAATGTGTCCTTCTCACTCTCTACAACCCCCTGACAGGAGGGTGTATCCAGGTGAGGCCGGGCTCTTCTCGCAAGGAACGAGTGATGGGACAAGCGGAATTGCCTCAGGAGAGGTTGAGGTTGGATATTAGGGAAAATTCCCTCATGGAAAGGGTTGTTCAGCCCAGGGCAGTGATGGAATCACCAAAAAACATGTAGCTGTGGCACCTGGTGACATGGCTCAGTGGTGGCCTTGGCAGTGCTGGGGCAGCAGTTGGACTCGGTGATCTCAGAGGGCTTTTCTAACCTGAATAATTCCATGATTCTATGATTCTTCTTGTGCCCAGGTTGTGGCCTGGCGCTGTCACGTAGGTCCGGTGCCTCCAGCTCTGCTCTCCGAGGGTTTTGGGGCATGGATCGGAGAGGGCTCCTCCTCTCCAGCCTGTTCCAGCTGCGGAGAATCTGCCTGGCTGGCTTCCAGTGGAGGCGGCAGGGCCGGCATGGCCGGTGCCGCACCAGGAGCCGCTCCCCAGCCTGGAGCAGAGCTCGGGGGCACGGGACAGGAGATGCTGGGAGATGCCATCTGGATGCAGAGCAGGGAGGCAGCGCCCAGGGTGCCCAGGAGAGCGGCTCCTGAGGCACGCAGGTGGAAGAGGCTTTGGGGAAGATGGTTTGCAGGAGCACCCTGGCATGCTGTGTGGGGCCTGGAGGTGCCAGAGAGGAGGAGGAGAAGGAGGAGTGTGCCAGATAGCAGAGCAGGGCTTGGCCAGCGCTCTCCTGAAGCCAGAGGTCTCTCCTCCCGCTCTCCTCCTGCCCTCATCCCTGTGCATGGATGGGGACAGCCTTGGCCTGTGAGAGCAGGTCCCACTGGGGATTCCCACCCTCTCCAGAGCACAGAGCCGTGCCCGGTGCTGGGATCTCCCTGCCAGCCTTGCTCTCTGTGCTGCCAGGTGTGTGCCAGGCAGGTGTGCCTGCTCCTCCTGCCCTGTCCAGTTCGTCCTGGCACAGCCCCAGCCCCTCACCCAGGGGTGCCCCCCTGCCCTCCTCAGGGCCCTGAACTGGGGCAGAGCTCTGCACCAGGGGCTCATTCCCAGCTGGAGCCTTGCCAGGGCTGCTGGTGCTGCCATGACAAGGACGGGGCTGCCTCGCCCAGCAGTGGGACCCGTCCCAGTGGGTGGTGGGGGAGGAGGGGACCGGGCCAGCGCTTGCCCCTTCACCCCAGCCTGTGGGGGATTACGGTGCTGGCACCATATGTCGCCCTGCCCGCCCAGCCCTGCGCTGCTCCGGCCACCTAAATCCGTCGGCACTTAGCCTGGCGGGGGGAAGAGAGGGACAGATGCTGCCCTAGATCTGTGGGATTAAATCCCAGCAGCAAAGCAGATTAGGGAATTACGCTGGCGCCTGCGAGGGGGAAGCCCGCTGTCCTGAACCGCCTGCTGGAGCAAGAGGGAGCAGGGTGATTCCCTCACTGTGCTCCCGCAGGCCTCGTGGAGGAGTTGGGTGCTGGTCCCCGTGTCCCACTGGAGCTGTGTCCGGGATGTGAGGAGCACAAGCGGCTCTGGAGGCACCGGAGCTGGTGCTGGTTTTGTGTCCCCTCGCAGGGTCCCTTTGCCCCCCGAAGCAGCTGGTGGGGTGCAGGGAGGGCGATGTGCAGGTGCTTTCTGGTGGGGCTCCTGGGTGCCTGGTTTTCCCTGTTCCTACCACCGCTGCTCTGCGTGTCAGTGGGTTCCCAAGCAGAGGGTTTCACTCCCTGATGGTGGCCCCCAGGTACTCCCTGGGCTGGGGTCAGGCTGGGCTGTGGCAGTGGCTCCAGTTTGGATGTGGGGAGCACTGGTGGGAGCTGCAGGGACAGTGGGAAGTGGTGGGGAATGACCTGTGTGAGGGATCTGAGGATCTCACTGCTGCTGTGCCCACAGGTGCCCAGGGCTCAGTCTCTACGTGTCCCCAGTCATCCCTGCCTACAATGCTGTTGTTTTCCTCTTCGTGCTGGCCAACTTCAGCATGGCCACCTTCATGGACCCAGGCATATTCCCACGAGGTGAGTCTGGCTCCGACTGGGAAGAGCTGCCTCCTTCCACCCTTCCTCTGAGGTAAAGGGGATTTCTGGGTGCCAAAAGGCTGGCAAGGAGCCCTCCTTGCCCTGCTCAGTGGGATTGGGTGGTGACGCACCACAGGGACAACAGGTCCGGGTTCATCATCCCATGGTGGGTCCCTGGGGCTCCGGCAGTGTCAGGGTTCCAGGGCAAGGCCTGGGGGAGCCCCCCTCGGCCTGTGTGTGGGGGTCCTTGGCTGTGCCTGTGCCGGGTGCCAGGAGGGTGATGCCGGGAGCCTCCGGCTCGGGCAGGCGGGGGCTGGCTGGGCCCTGACTCTGTGCCGGGGTGTCCCTGCCAGCTGAGGAGGATGAGGACAAGGAGGACGACTTCCGGGCGCCGCTGTACAAGACGGTGGAGATCAAGGGCATCCAGGTGCGCATGAAGTGGTGCGCGACCTGCCGCTTCTACCGCCCGCCCCGCTGCTCCCACTGCAGCGTCTGCGACAACTGCGTGGAGGTGAGGAGCTGCCGGGGCCTCCATGAGCCCTGCGTGAGGCAGGGAGCCCCGGGAGCACCCGCTCACTGTGCTTCCTCCGGCAGGAATTTGACCACCACTGCCCCTGGGTCAACAACTGCATTGGGCGGCGCAACTACCGCTACTTCTTCCTCTTCCTGCTGTCGCTCACTACGCACATCATGGGCGTCTTCGGCTTTGGGCTGCTCTACGTCCTGTACCAGGTGGAGGAGCTCTCCGGCGTCCGCATGGCCGTCACGTATCCTCCTGGGCAGTGGGAGCGGGCGGGGGTGGCGGGGGCTGCGGGTGGCGAGGTGCCGGGCAGGGCTGTGGCTGCTCCTTAGCTGGCTGTGGCAGGATGGTGGTGATGTGCGTGGCTGGGCTGTTCTTCATTCCCGTTGCTGGCCTGACAGGCTTCCACGTGGTGCTCGTGGCCAGGGGCCGCACTACCAATGAACAGGTGAGCCCAGGGGGCTGCGGGGGGCTGCCGACCTGGCCAGGCCACCTATGGATACATTTTGGGGTTTCCCGGGACAGGATGGGTGTGGACAGACTGGATTGAGGCAGGGGGAGGCAGAGCAAAGGGTGACTGAGGGGCAGCCCAGGGTTGGGGATGCAGTCGGAGGATGGAGCTGGGTGGGTGCTTCTGGAAACGGGAGACTTTTTCCCCTCAGGAGTAGTTGAGTGCTGAAACAGGGACTAGGAAAAGGGGCAGGATCTTGGAGGATCTCCATGCTTGGAGCTTGTCCTGAGGGAGCTGGCGTGGCTGGCTGTGACACTCCTTCACCCCGCAGGTGACGGGCAAATTCCGTGGGGGCGTCAACCCCTTCACCAACGGTTGCTGTAAGAATGTCAGCCGGGTCCTCTGCAGCTCCCCGGCCCCCAGGTGAGCCCAGACCCTGCATCCCAGGAAAAACTGCTCCATCCTGGGCTTCAGGCTGTGACCTTCCTCCCACCCCCTTGCCAGGTACCTCGGGCGCCCAAAGGCCGAGCAGACGGTGCTGGTGAGACCCCCCTTCCTGCGGCCCGAGGTGTCGGACGGTCAGATCACCGTCAAGATCATGGACAACGGTATCCAGACAGAGCTGAAAAGGACGAAGGTGAGGAAGGTGGGGACCAGCGCTGCCTGCGCTGGGGCCCTCCACGGAGCCCAGGGGTGCAAGCCTGCATCCGTGAGTAGAGAACCGAGTGAGCCTGGTCACGTTCCCCGTCCCCCTCCATGTTGTCTTGTTCTATGTCCCCGCGGGATGGAAACTGTCCCTCTCCCATGTGGCAGTGACCGCATGAGGCTTTGCTCCCTCTGTTGCCCTTCCCGGTCCCGTCCTTCCCCACGCAGCACCCTTTGGAGGTTCCCCCTCTTTGGCACTTCCAGCGCCCTCCTGGGGCACGCACAGTCCTCCTGTTCTGTTGGATGGCCCGGGAGGCGGCGAGAGCCCCCAGTGCCACTGCCTGTGCCCTGCCTGCCCAGGGGCTGAGGCTGAGGGGCCCTCTGACCCGCCCTGCGCTTTGTCTCTGCAGTCCAAGGGGAGCCTGGAGGTGACAGAGAGCCAGTCTGCTGACGCCGAGCCGCCACCCCCACCTAAGCCCGACCTCAGCCGCTACACGGGCCTGAGGACACACTTAACCCTGGCCACCACGGAGGGTAAGGAGGGCACCAGGGCCCCGGCAGCCGCTGGGAGGGGAGCCCAGGGCTGCGCCAGGCAGGCCAGGAGTCCGGGCCGTAGGTGGCTTTAACAGGCTGCAGGGCTGACCGGGAGCACATCAGCATTCCCGGGCCGGTGTACGTGGCCCCTCACACTTGGAGAAGCCTGCGGGATGCTGACAGCCAGCTCTGCTCTGCCGGAGGCCGAGCCGAGCCGGCGCGGCGCTGTCCGGAGCCGCCGGGAGCTGTGTCTGGCAGCCGCCGTGCTGCCAGGACGGAGGAGGCGAAGCGATGGCAGGCCTGGCTCGGCGGCACAGCGCGTCTGCGGCCGGCTCCGGCGTGGGCTTGGCCAGAGGTGGGATGTGATGGGCAGAGCCTGTGGCAGCCGCTTCCTGCAGCGGCTGGAGACCCCACAGCTCTCCCGGCCCCGCTGCCCGCCAAGGGGCTGTGGTGTGTGTGCCCCACGGAGCGCCCCAACACCCCCGTGCCGTGCACCCCCTGGGTGTCGCCCAGCCGGGGCTGCCGCAGGGGCTCGGAAGTGCCAGCCCCACACATGTGGCTGTGGGGACACCCCTTGATCCCGCTCCGTCTCTCCCGCCCTGGTGCGCCTCCCCTCCAGCCCCCTCCTCCCCGGTCTGTCCACCCCAGGCTCAGAGCCGGTTCTCGGGCAGGGAGGGTGGGGCTTGGTGTGTTCCTTGGCCGCAGCCCCAGGGAGCCACGGCCCCCCTGAGTGTGCCCCTCTCTCCTGGTGCAGACAGCAGCTTGCTAGGCAAGGACAGCCCCCCGACTCCCACCATGTACAAGTACCGGCCCGGTTACAGCAGCAGCAGCAGCTCAGCGGCCCTGCCCCACTCCACCAGTGCCAAGGTAAGGCCAAGCCCGGTGTGGGGAACCAGCCCCGAGAGGATGCCACCTCATTCCTGGTGTGGGGAGGGTTTAGGATGGGTGTTGGGAGCTCTGCAGGCGTGGAGTGTGTGACTGCTGTCCCTGTGTCCCTCAGCTGAGCCGAGTGAACAGCCTGAAGGAGCCCAACTCCATCTGTGAGAGTGGCCACAAGCCCAGCTACCGCTCGGAGCCGAGCCTGGAGCCCGAGAGCTTCCGCTCGCCCACCTTCGGCAAGAGTTTCCACTTCGACCCTCTCTCCAGCGGCTCCCGCTCCTCCAGCCTCAAGTCAGCCCAGGGCACAGGCTTCGAGACGGGCCACCTGCAGTCCATCCGCTCCGAGGGCACCACCTCCACCTCCTACAAGAGCCTGGTGAACCAGACGCGCAACGGCAGCCTCTCGTACGACAGCCTGCTCACACCCTCCGACAGCCCCGACTTCGAGTCAGTGCAGGCGGGCCCGGAGCCTGAGCCGCCGGTGGGCTACACCTCACCCTTCCTGTCGGCCCGCATCGCCCAGCAGCGAGAGACCGACCTGCACGGCCGCTTCGCCAGCACCGCCTCCCCCAAGCACGCGGCGCCCCGCGAGCCCTCGCCCGTGCGCTATGACAATCTCTCCCGCCACATCGTGGCCTCTATCCAGGAGCGGGAGAAGCTGCTGCAGCAGCCGCCGGCCCCGGGCCGGGAGGAGGATGCGGGGCTGGCGGACTCGGGCATCCAGTCGATGCCAGGCTCCAGCAACGCCCCCCGCACCAGCTCCTCCTCGGACGATTCGAAGCGCTCGCCCCTGGGAAAGAACCCGCTCACCCGCCCGGCCCTACCCCGCTTCGGCAAGCCTGAGCCCCCCCCGGCGCTGCGGGTGCGCTCGCTGGGCTCCCCGGACCAGCCCGCCGCCCCCCACCTGGGCAAATCCGTGTCTTACAGCAGCCAAAAAACAGCCTCTCAGGCTGGCGGCCCCGAGACCGAGGAGGTGGCCTTGCAGCCCTTACTGGCACCAAAGTGAGTACAGGGCTGGCACAGTGGGGGTCTGCAGCCTGTGGGGGGGACCTCACTTAGTGCTCCTACAACTTCCCAGGGCAGCAAAACACCCCTCCCTGGGGAAACATGCTGGACAGAGCAAGAGAAATCCTCCTGCTCCTCCCAGAACACAGCTGGTGCCTCTCACATCTCCACGGTCATCCCAGGGGCCCCTTGGGAGCTGGGGCGGGTGCTGGGGGTCCCTGGGGAGTACCGGGCCGTGGCCACACTGGGTGCTGGCGACCTGCCCCCCCTCCTGACCCCGTGTCTGTTCTTCCTTCCTGCAGGGACGAGGTGCAGATGAGAACAGCCTACAGCAAGTCCAATGGGCAGCCCAAGAGCCTGGGCTCGGCCCCAGCGGGCGCAGGGCCGCTGCCCCTCAGCAGCCCCACCCGCGGAGGCGTCAAGAAGGTCTCTGGTGTGGGGGGCACCACCTACGAGATCTCGGTATGAGGGGCAGAGCCGCCGCCCCCTCCCCTCCTTCCCGATGGACGCGCTGTGGCCGGACGCTTGTGGACTCCCGGGAGAGCTGCGTGGGGGCACGGACCGTCGGCCCCCCCCGCTCCTCCCTTCTGCCCCCCCAGGCCGCGGGGGCTGGCACACACTCGGGGGGAAACAGCAGCCCCGGCACCGCCTCGGCTGCGCCAGCCACTTGTGGGCCTTGTGCAATCACCCGCTCGCCTGGCGTGGTAGGAACGGATTGTTTTTAAACCAGAATACTTTTTTTTATTATTATTATTGTTACGGATTCTATTTTTTTTCTCTTTCCGAGTTACCTGGTGTGTGTATATATAAATATCTATATATAT
>WBMZ01005461.1:1228-18472 GCA_013400975.1 Atrichornis clamosus
TGGGGGGTTCTCAGTTTGGGGGGGGGGGGTCCTTAATTTATCCCCACACAGGAGGATCCCCCATCCCTCCACAGCCGCTGCTTTTCCATCCCATCCCAGGGACCGCCTGATCCACTTTTAACGAGCATTTTGCTAATTATCCCAGCAAACACCGATAATTAGGGTGTGTTTCTACTTCCCAAATTCGGCTTTCACTTCTCCCACACGGCACCTCTTGCATTTCCCACTTTCCACCCCAGAACAAGAGGTTTTCCTCTCATCCGGAATCGCGCTCGGTGCGGAAAATCCCGCCCGTTTTCCCTAAGATTTGGGCTTTTTCGTGCGTTTCAGGCAGAGGTTTTTTTTTCAATCCTCACCACTACCCCGTCTCCACCGCCCACCGCTTCCTCAGGGGAGGCAGGAATTTCCCGGCTGAGGGCTGGTTCTAACACCCCATGGATCAGCATCCCGGGGAAGGAGCACGTAGGCAGAGCGGGCACGGCAAAGCCGCTTACGGCTCCCGGGGCCGGCGGCGTGGATTAGGCACCCGTGGGGCTTAAGGCATCTTAATTTGATCCTAGGGATGTGGAGATCCCTGTGGATACCAAGAAACGAGCACCAGGAATGATGGAGAACCAGGTGAAGCTCCGTCACGCGGCCAAAATCCCGGCGCTGCTCGGATGAGGAGCAAAGCCCTTCCTCTGAAATGATTTGGATATTTGGAGGAGCAAAGGCTGGAGAGATGGATGAGGGGATGTCCCATTGGTGGCCAAGCAGCAGGTACAGGTTTCCTTCCTCTTTTCCAACATCCATGGAGGAAATCCACGGATGAAGGAAGGAAAACCCATCGCTCTGCACCAGCCGCCACCAGGAATTCTCGTCAGGGACACACAGGCAGCTCGGGATGGGACAGGTGTTGGAATCTGGAACGTCTGTGTGGAGGTACCTGCAGCTGGAATGTTGTCTGGCCTGGATGAGGATGAGCAGGAAGGTGTGGCTGTGGAAGGAGAAGGGATTGGTGGTGATGCACCGTGGGCAGCAGGACCTCAAGCTCTTGGATCACGTCCAACAGCAGGATTGGGAGATGACAGCCAGGGAGTGAATCCTTGTAATTCACAGAGAAGGAGTGGGAACCACTGCCAGCTCCTAAGAGGTATGGAAAGGCACATCCAAAAGGGATACACGGCCACCAACCTAGGAGAAGCCCAGGAGAAGTGGTGGAGTCCCCATCCCTGGAGGGATTTAAAAGATGTCTGGAGGTGGCACTTGGGGACATGGGTTAGCGGGACTTGCCTGTGCTGGGGGAATGTTTGGACTCAATGAGGGCTTTTCCAAGCTTAATGGTTCCATGATTCTATGGAAAAAGCCCAGGAGATGTGATGAGCAATAGGTGCAGTCCCTCATCCTGCCATCTCAAGGAAATATGGAGAGGCCAGCAGAGAAAATCCATTTTATTCCATTTTCATGCTCTGGGGTCCAACATGAGAAGGATCTGGAGCAGCTGGAGAAGGTCCAGAGGAAACCAAGGAGATGCTGCAAGGGCTGGAGCCCCTCTGCTCTGGAGCCAGGCTGGGAGAGCTGGGAATGTTCCCCTGGAGAAGGGAAGGCGCCGGGGAGAGCTCAGAGCCCCTTCCAGGGCCTCAAGGGGCTCCAGGAGAGCTGGAGAGGGACTGGGACAAGGGATGGAGGGACAGGACACAGGGAATGGCTTCCCACTGCCAGAGGGCAGGGTTAGATGGGATATTGGGAAGGAATTCCTGCCTGGGAGAGTGGGGAGGCCCTGGAATAGAATTCCCAGAACAGCTGTGGCTGCCCCTGGATCCCTGGAAGTGTCCAAGGCCAGGTTGGACAGGGCTTGGAGCAACCTGGGATAGTGGGAGGTGTCCCTGCCATGGCAGGGGGAGGGAACTGGATGATCCTTAAGGTCTCTCCCAACCCAAACCATCCCATGACTCCACGATTCTCCACGGCTGCCGGGCCAGGAGTGTTTTCCCCAATGCCAGGGCTGGAAGAGGTGGAATAACGAGAGCTCCAAAGCCTTGTGCCGGCTGCTGGGCTCCGCTCCAGGCTGCTCCAGCTCCGTGTGGGCACAGAGCCCGGCTCCTGGGCTGCCTCCCTGGGAACCACGTGAGCCATCCCGATGGGAATGCCAAGGGAATGCAGCAGGAAGGTCTCCTGACTCCCTGCTCCTACCTTGGAGTGAGTGACAACTGCAAAACCACCTGGAAAAAATGGGAAGGGCTCTTCCCTAGGTGAATTTTGCAGGCATAAAGCTGAATCCATGTTCCTTTTCCAACCCTCAAAATAATGCACACTCCCTTTGTGTTTTTAAGGTGTTTCCATGTTTTTAAGGTGATTCCCTTTTGTGTTTCCATGGCCAGGAGAGCTCCAGATGGAGACTTGAAAACATTCCCACTTGCTTTCTCTCGGACTCATCAGCCATCCAAGCTCCTTAGCAGGGAAACTGGGAGGAAACAGCTATTCCATGGCTTTCTAAAATCAAAAAAAAGTGGGAATGAACCAGCCCCTTGCATTTACCAGGTTGCTGTTCACTGTATGGAGTCCAGAGCTGGATTTGTGGAAGGATTCTGGATTTTTAGAGGAATTAAACCACTTCCTTGCCCGCCCAGGGGCTGATCCAGCTCCCACCACCCAGCAGCACCTTCCAGCATTAATTCATTTTTTCTCCCTGGTGAAGAATCTCCTTCACAGATGGAGAAACAAAACATGGGAAGATTTGGGAAAAAAGCCCCCCCCCCCCAATTATTTTTGGGAGCACGAGGCCTCTCCTTGACCTGGCAGAGGGAGGAGGCCCTGCCAAAAAGCTCCTTAATTTGAGAGGAGCACGACACCGTTGTCACTCTGGCTTAGGATCCTCACTGGAATTCCCGCTCCAGGGATGGTGGGGTGGGAATTTCCCCATCAAACCCACCCAGGAGCACCATGGCTTGGGCAGAGCAAAACTTAACTCATTCCCTTCCTGATTTTTAACATCTCCTATCCTCCAAAAAAGCAGAATTCCATTCTTTTTTATATCTTGGCATTATGTACAGACAAGGACACATCAGGTTTTTATGGAATTTATAATTCCAGCTGCACAAAAAGAAACCAAAGAGCTGCAGCTGCTCTTACCTTGCTGGGTATTCCAGGCTTTCCTGTACACTTCCAAGAGCAGATTATTGGAATTTAATCAGTGCTGGGAAGTGCCCAGCAAGACCGTCTGGAGTAACAAACAGCTCCTTATCCAAAGATCCAAAAATCCTCGATGTCCTTGCAAGGTTGGGGTTCCACTATTGATTCCAGCAGGTTTTGGGATCAGCTCTGGGCTACAAAAAGGATATAAAAGGTTGATGCAGCTTGAAGAGTCCTTGTCCCATCCCAAGAAGTGGCCAATTAAAGCAATTTTAGGGATTAGTGGAGAGCAGCTCCACTAAGGGCTATAAAATCCACGATCCAGGTGTTTCTTCCCATCAGGATGTTCATTGTGTGGAAATGTCCCAGCAAGAGCCATGAGGATCCGTGGAAGTGACTCTTCCCTTGGATGGTTCTATTTCAGGGAGCTGCAGCCTCAGCAGTTTGGATGTGCCGGGAGCAGCAGAGGAAGAGGAGAAGCTCAGCCCTGGAATTTGGAAGTGAAAGAAGAACAACCATAAAACTACCATCAGTACAGGAATGTCACAGAAACATGGAATGGTTTGGGTGGGAAGGGACCTTCAGGATCAACCAGTTCCACCCCCTGCCACGGGCAGGGTCACCTCCCACTAGCCCAGGTTGCTCCAAGCCCCATCCACCCTGGCCTTGGACACTTCCAGGGATCCAGGGGCAACCACAGCTTCTCCGGGAAACCTGTGCCAGGGCCTCCCCACCCTCACAGGCAAGAGCCCAGACTTCCATTTTCTTTCAGGATAATCCCATTTAAACCATGTTTTCTCCTAAAGGTACTTCCCAAGTGCCAAGCTTGGTTCCTCTGCTCCATTCTGGGTAAAAATCCCAACATTTTAACCGTGTGTTTTCCAAAACCTCCTTAAGTGATAACCAACCTACCACGTGGAAACAGAAGAGGTTCCTCTCGTTCACGTGCTGACTTGTGCTTCCTGGAAAACCTGGATGACATCCGGCCTCCTCGCCAGCTGCCGTGCCAGCATTCCCGCGGCATCCGGAGCGTCCCGGAGCCCGGAGCGGAGCAGGATCCGTGCGGCATCCGCCCGCTGCCCGGCGCTCGCGGCGTGCAGGGCTGGGGGGAGACACAGCAGGGGCTGGGATCACCTGCTGGGCCTGGCCTCATCCCACTTGGGATGCAAACATTGGATTCCCAGCCGAGGGAAATACATGGAGAGTGAAAAATGAGTTTTTCCAGCTTAGCGGGTGTGGTCGTGGAATTACGGAATGGTTTGGGTTGGGTCCTAAAAGATCGTCCAGTTCCAGCCCCTGCCATGGGCAGGGACACTTTCCACTATCCCAGGTTGCTCCAAGCCCCGTCCAACCTGGCCTTGGATGTTCCCAGGGATGGGGCATCCATAGCTTCTGTCAGGGCCTCCCCATCCTCGTTGTAAAAAATCTCTTCCTTACATCTCATCCACATGAGGCACCCCGATCCCCACGGATTATCCTTTGCAGGTGCCCCATCTGGACAAGAAGCTTCCCAAGGACACAGTGACCCAAACCCAGCAAAGAAGGAGCCACAGGAAAAAACATCCCAGGGCTGGATGAGCTCACGGATTTAGTCACGGAGTGGGTGGAGGGAGAGATGTCACCACTGAAATGTGGTTTTCACCAAACCCCAGGGCTGGGAAAGTTGCCAATTTTGGCAATGGCTGAAACCATTCGTCCTTGGGTTTTTGGTTTGGTTTTTTTTTTTTTCTGGAGATGCTGATGCAAGAGCTGCCTCAGCCTTTCCCACAGGGAATGCCGACTCTCCGGCATCGCCATAGCAACCCTATTTACGTTCCAGCTCTCCGTTATCATTTGCTCATAAGCCATTTCCAGGCTGTTTGCTCAGGAATGGAGGCTTGAGAGCTCAATCGTTGTGTTTGTCCGCCCAACCTGATTCCAACAGGCTCATTCCTGCTAAATTTGAGCTCCCCAAAGTCTTCTGTGGAAAAAGAAAAGCAGCTGGATAAAGGAAAACCCCAATTTGCATCTCTGTTCTTCCCCCAGGGAGCATCTCTGTTCTTCCCCCCAAGGGAAAAGCCTCAGGGCAGGCTCAGCCAGGAGAAATTCCAGCAAGATGAAAGCCAGGGAATGCAAAGTGCCCAAAAACCCACGGGTGCTGCTCCCAGAGCAAACGTATCCATGCATTTGGCATTTCCCTGCATGCTGAGGTTGGGATGAAGTGATGGAATCTCTTGGTGTCCCACAGGGAGGGAACGTTGGAATCCTTACCGGAACGGCCCTTCCCATCCTTAGCCTGGACATCCGCACCGAGGGACAGCAGCGTCTGGATGGTGTCCGTGTGTCCTTCCTGCAGTGGTGAGCACAGGGAACATGGAATTCGGGATCAGCTCCGCACAAGCCGATCCATCCCTCACCTGGAAGGGCACAGATCTGCTCTGTCATGGTCAAATCCGGGGGTAGCAGGAGCTGCTCCAAGCTCCAGAGGATCTGGGAGCAGATGGAAATCAGGGTCAGCTGCCTGTGGCAGGGCAGAGCAGATCCATGAGAAATGGCTGCTCCAGCACAGCTGGCACACTGCTGTTATCCCATGGGAATCAGCCAGTAAAATTCCACAAGGCATCCTCACAGAATCCCAAAATGGTTTGGGTTGGAAGGGACCTGGAAGGTGATCTAATTCCAACCTCTGCCATGGCAGGGACACCTCCCACTATCCCAGGTTGCTCCAAGCCCTGTCCAACCTGGCCTTGGACACTTCCAGGGATCCAGGGGCAGCCACAGCTTCTCTGGAAATTCTATTCCAGGGCTTCCCCACTCTCTCAGCCAGGAATTCCTTCCCAATCTCCCATCTAACCCTGCCCTCTGGCAGTGGGAAGCCATTCCCTGTGTCCTGTCCCTCCATCCCTTGTCCTAGTCCCTCTCCAGCTCCGGAGCCCCTTTAAGCCCTGGAGGGGGCTCTGAGGTCTCTCCAACTTTCAGTTTCAAATCCCTTCAAATCCCAGGGAATCTCAGGTTGCTCTTTCCGGGGTTATTTCAGCTCCAAGAGCAGAACCTGTTGCTGACCTGGGCTGTTGCTCATCTGCCTCCCTCAGGCACCAGCATTTCCTAAAGGATTACTCCAGGATTTGTGATGCCCTGGGAGAAGACACAGACAGCCACGATCCACAGTGTCCTCCCTCCTTCCTGTGCCAGGAGCCAATTTCAAATTCCACACGGAAAAACACAGCACAGCCCCCTCCTCTCTGCACAGGCTTTTCCATAAATAAACCCTTTCTCCCTAAATAACACGCCTGGTTCTGGAATTACATCCTCAATGCCATGAATTAGTCTTTGTTGTGAGGCCTGAGAATGGAAGGCTCTTATTTTTATCCCCACCACCCACTCTTTTCCCCCCATTCCCATAGGATTCCACAGCATCTTCCCTGTGCTCAAAGCTCCCACTTCCCTGCAAATCCATTTCCCACTCCCTCTTCCGTGGCAAAGACGTCGAGCCAGGAGCTGCTTCAGCTGCCACAGCCTTGGCAGCAAATTGAATTGCAAAAAGAATTTGATTTTCACGTGTTTATAAATGCAAAGGAATAAGAAAAGAGGAAGATAAAAAACCCAAGGCAGCAGCCAAACAAATGGTGCCGTAAACACCAAGTGACACCGAGCCCGGCGAGGGAAGAGAATCCCATCCCATCATTCCCAAATCAGCCGCTCGCCAAGAGCTGGGATTTTCTCCAAGGCACATTATATTCCCCCAAAAGCCTTGCTGTTCAACGTACCCTTGGCAACCAGAAGGGCTTGGAACGTGGTTTCTGGGAGCAGGAGGAAGGGAAGCTGGGAGAAAGGGCTCTTTTGTGGGAGCCGGCAAATGGCACGGCTGGATCCCGCTGGAGGAGAAGGCTGTTGCCAGCATTCCCCGTGAGTGTCACTGATGTTTTTGTAGGAGCAGGGCACTGGAATGCTGTTTTATTCCCACTACAAGTCTAGACCAAGCTCAGAGTGCTGTCGGTGTCCCTGAGGTTTAACATCCCGGGATCTGAGCGGGGATGTTCCCGTGCTGCCGGCTGGGGTGTGACCGCAGGATCCCAAGAGGGATCCCGGTGGGCAGTGAGGTTTTGGGATCTGCTCTGCAATCCCGGGGATTGCTGCAGGACCCACAACTCTGCTCCCCACACAGGCTGGGAGGAGGAGAAAGCTCCAGTGGTTCTCACTGCCTGGAATTCAAAACAACTCCGGTGTGAAGGACACGGATAAACACCCGGGAGCTCCCTCTGCCTTCCCACCTCTCCTTTCCCACGTCTGGACACCTCCTGTCTCTCCTCGGCAGACAGCTGGACACAAACACAGAATCCTGGAATGGTTTTAGTCCAACCCCTGCCACGGGCAGGGACACCTCCCACTATCCCAGGTTGCTCCAAGCCCTGTCCAACCTGGCCTTGGACACTTCCAGGGATCCAGGGGCAGCCACCGCTTCTCTGGGAATTCTATTCCAGGGCCTCCCCACCCTCCCAGCCAGGAATTCCTTCCCAATATCCCACCTAACCCTGCCCTCTGGCAG
Source organism: Atrichornis clamosus (assembly GCA_013400975.1). NCBI lineage: Eukaryota > Metazoa > Chordata > Aves > Passeriformes > Menuridae > Atrichornis > Atrichornis clamosus. The sequence continues at coordinate 8,865 of WBMZ01005461.1, forward strand.
TGGGAAGCCATCCCCTGTGTCCTGTCCCTCCATCCCTTGTCCCAGTCCCTCTCCAGCTCTCCTGGAGCCCCTTTAGGCCCTGGAAGGGGCTCTGAGGTTTCCCTGGATCCTTCCCTTCTCCAGGTGAACACCCCCAGTTCTCCCAGCCTGGCTCCAGAGCAGAGGGGCTCCGGCCCTTGGAGCATTTCCATGGCCTCCTCTGGATTTGCTCCATCAGCTCCAGGTCCTTCTGCTGTTGGACCCCAGAACTGGGATCTGGTACTCCAGGTGGGATCTCATCAGAGCAGAGGGGGATAATCCCACTCTCACCCTGCTGCCCACACTTCTTTTGATGTCCGGAAAACAGGGAATGGGGCTGGCCAGGAGCAGATGGACAGTGGCAGAGGATGAGCCAGGAATGCAAATCCTCCACCACTGAGGAAGTTTGGGAACAGGGACAAACCTTGGCTGCGTAGTGCAGGGCTGGCAGCCGGAGGGACGTCGCTCTCCCGTTGACATCCACACCCAATTCCAACACCAGGAATTGGATGGCTCCATCCTGGGCTGTGACAGCTGCCCTGTGCAGGGCTTGGGCTCCCAGTGCATCCACAGCTGTAGGGCAAGCCTGGAATTCAGGAAGAGAATGGAAGTAACACACAGTGCACTCATCCCAAAGGATATCACCCACCCTACTGAGGCACCAACACTGCCAGGAAATCTCCACAAGGAAATTAAACCAACTCTAGGACAAACTTCCCAACCCTCCTCTGGGAAAAGCAGCCAAGGGGGGCCCCAAGCTGGGATCATCCAGCAATCAATAAATAATCAATAAATAATCAATAAACAATGCAGGGGTCTGGTTCCTGCTATGCACAACTGGCTCCAATGACATCCCTGTTACGGCTTGGAGGAAATCAGGGATTACTGGGAGACAACATGGGAGCAGCAGCTGCCAGGGCAAGGATGAGCTCTGGATAACACATGGATGGACACCTCCATGTTATCCACCCTCAGCACACCCCCAGGAGCCTCCTTGCTGAGGCCTGGCATTCCAAGAGCTGGTTTTGGCTCTCTCACAGCTTTCCCTGGAGCACTGGGAACATCCTGGCCCCTCCTGCCATTCCCTGGTGTCACCATCCCACTTTCCGGGTTCTGGGAACACGTTTCCCAGAGAAGCTGTGGCTGCCCCATTCCTGGAAGTGTCCAAGGCCAGGCTGGACGGGGCTTGGAGCAACTTGGGATAGTGGAAGGTGTCCCTGCCCATGGCAGGAGGTGGCACTGGATGAGCTTTAAGATCTTTCCAACCCAAACCATTCCATGATTCCAGCCCCAGGGTGAGATCTTCACCTGGAGCTGACTCCTGGTGATTTTCAGCAAAATCTTACTCATCTCCAGGGAGAATTTGCCTTTTGTCACAATTCCCTTCTTTACAATTTGGGAATTTGCTTCTCCACCATCCAACTACAGTGCACACTTGGATTACCTGTCCTGGCAGCTCTGGATCAGGTCCTGGAAGAGGCAGGTGAGGATTTTTGGCACCTACCTGGTGTTTTTCCAGGAGCAGCCGGGCGATGCCGACGTGCCCGTTCTGGATAGCATCCATGAAGGGAGTGACTCCACATTTATCTCTGCTGTCAGGTTTGTACTGGCACCTGGGAGAGGAGACAAAAACCAGGACAGAGTTGTTGGCAGCTCCAAAATCCTCGTTGGAGGAGACTGGGATTGAACATGGAATCCATAAAGCCCATCCATAAACCATGGATAAACCTATCTCGGTGTTTTAGGGCCTGGGGAATGATCTGTTGGGGTTTTTTTCGGGATCAGAGATCTGGTACTCAGCTGGGTCAGCTCCTTTGGGCTCTACAGATCATTTATAATCCCCTTCCCCTCTGACCAGAGGCTCTCCAGAAGGAACAAGGTGTGCACTGGAACCAGGGAAAAACCGGATCCTCACGGAATGATGTACAAAATCAGAGCCCACCAATCTCATTCAGGTTAAACCCGACTGAAATGAGAGAAAACGGAATTAAAACTGAACGCCTGGCTTAAATCACAGCGCTGTTTATGCTGGGCCAGGACAAGGCTGGGATGAGCTGCAATTCCCAGGAAAAGCTGCTCCAGCTCCAACAGTTAGGAAGGGAACAGAGCTGATTTAAAGCCACTTCACAGCAATTTCCCAGGAGCCACAGCTTGAAAAGAAAGGATAAGCCCAGCCTAGGGAAGCTGCTCCCAGCACAGAGCTGCCAGGAATCTGTTTTGTTGTTGTCACACGGCCTCGGCCACATCGGAGGCACCAGGAATGATTCAGCAGGGAAAAAAAAGCCGAGTTACATAACTGGGGTTTATGTCACAACCAAATGGGAGCCCATCCGGAGGGAGTCCTTGTCTCCAAGGTCCTTAACCAGCTGGGAAAAACCTGGAGCACGAGGAGGCAGCCTGGGGATGGCAGGCAGGGCAGCTGTGCAGCCGCGCTTCCCGAACGGAGCAGCAAAAGCATCCTTTGTGTCCAGAGCCTGGCAGTGGATGGGAGGAGGGGGAGGAAAAGCTGGAAGGGGCCTGCTTACCGCTCCAGGAGCAGCTCCACGACCTGGGAACAGCCGTGCATCGCTGGGAAAAGACGGGAAAGACACAGATTATGGATGTTTTCATGGCACCATCTGACAGCGAAACAACATCAGGGTTCCGACCCTTTTGGCTTAGTCAGGATGAGGGAATGGGCTCCAAAGGGCTTGGAATTCAGGGCTTTTGACTTCAGTTTTTTGTTGTCATTAAAAAAGCCTTCCCTTTCCCATATCCCATAGGAAAACATGAGGTAAACCAGGGAAAAGATATGGAATAGGCACCACTGGGCTCTGCCTGCGGAGTACACGTGTGGGAGCACACAGGGAATTCAGCTGAAACAAAGAGTGTTTTTCCCAATTATTTGTTAATTCCCGGAGTGAAATCTGCGAGGAGGAAAAGGAACACAAAGCAGGGAGTCGGGGAAGAGCGGGATGGCATTCCCACCCCTCCTCAGTCACTCCCAGCTCACCATCCTCACCCGTCTCAGAGGGAAAACAACAACAAGAGGGGGAGGATTTGAACCCGGCGCACCGAAATATTCCCCTTTTTTTTCCTCATCTTTTAAACATTCCACATGACACAGCTTTGATCCGGCTTTTTCTCCCCTGCAGGTCATTTTGCAAAACGAACGGAATCTATTAAAGAAAAAAATATTATCAAACCAAACCTGGAGCTGCTCCACGGGTGGAAAAAGGGCTCCTGGCAAATGTGTGTTACCAGGAACAACCTTCAGCTGAAATCCCAATGAGGGGTTCCCATCCTCCCAGATTTTGGCTCCTTGCTCCTGCTCCCTGCCTGTTTATCACCTGAGCTGATGGAAATTCAGTGTGGCCACTGGGAAAGGGATTTTTGAAAGGGGGGCTTGAAAAAACCCAAATTATGGGGAAAAAACCCCCACTCCAAGCAACACAATTCCATCCTTTATCAACAGCGGAAACACGGGAAAGCTGCCACGCTCAGATCCACTGCTGCATTCCACCTCCTCTAATTCCATCTTCCCAGCTCTCTTCCCTCAGGCTACGGATATAGGAAGCAACAAAGCTTAAGGAATCAACCCGAAAAAAAATAATTGCAGGACGGAGAAAATTACCCTTCATCTATCCAGGGATAACTGTGCCAGGAAGCCAGCTGGTCTGGTCACGGGATAATGTGCTCAGATCCGCACCCTTGGGACGTAAACTCATGGAAAAGGCAGTTTGTCCTGACATGAATTCCCAGGGCAGCTCCAGCATCATCTCCAGCTCCCCTCCCTGCCTCGGGAGCTGTGGATATCCACTGGGATATGTGTGGGGATACCATGGAGCAGCACCTTGGGATCATCCTGGGTTCAAACTGCACTGGGGGCACAGGTGGTTTAAGGAGCTGCAGCCCTTCCCGATTCCCAGTGGCTCCCACTCCGGCTGCTGCTCCGCCAGGGCGCGGTCCAGGGTCTGACTGGATCACTAAATTCCAGAAATCCACCCAGACTGTGGATTGGTGGCTTTGCCAAAGGGAAGTCAAGGACAACACAGGGGGAGACACCTCTAGGAAGAAGGAGAACCAGGGGCTGGATCCCAATTGTATTCCCATATCCCAAGCTTCACAAGGCAGGACTTTCAGCTCAAGGTCAAAATTCCCCCCTTTCCCACAGGACAATCCTCACCCTGCTCCTGACCCTGTCCCAAACCCTCAACCCCCAGATCCCAACCCAACATCCACTTCTTTCTGGGAGAGGAGCTGCCAGCTCCATGGAAACGAGACCCGGGATTGAGCAGGGATAGGAGAACGCAAAAAATCAGGACCAGCCATTTCAGACAACCTGCTCCGACATCCCCAGCCTGAAACAAACAACTCATTCCCTGTTTTTTTTTCATTCCCAGGTCAAGCACAAGGACTAAGGTGCAGTCAGTGCCCAGGGGCTGGAATTGTCACTGCTGACGAGCAAAATGTGACGGACCAAGGGCTGGAAAAGCCATGGGAATGACAGGCCAGGAGCAGCACACCCAAGAGATTCATTCCAGCACAGCAGGGGGGCTCCTCGCAACACCTCCGGTCTTTCCGGAGAGTCAATCCCGATTAAATTCTTTGGGAAAGGAGTCTGGGTAGCCTGGGCTCGTCTCTCCCATGGAGACACTGCTGAGCCCTGGCAATCCCGATTAAATTCTTTGGGAAAGGAGTCTGGGTAGCCTGGGCTCGTCTCTCCCATGGAGACACTGCTGAGCCCTGGAATATGCAGCCGAACTCCCACTCTGGATGGGGTCTGGACCCTTTGGATTGCCAGCACTCCTGAGGAAGGCTGTGGTTCCCCAAACCAGTCTATTCCCTCTATTTATCCTTCGGAAGCAAGGAAAAGGGCAGAGAAAGGGAATTGGACATGATGGGCTCCAGCCCTAACAACAGCTCCTTGTATTCCCAGCAGGGATTATCCTTCTCCTTTGCAGAAGGGCCCTCTGGATTCCTCTCCATGGGATGAGAGCAAGGAAAGAACACCAAAATCTGGAGTTTATTATTGGAATTACAGAGTCATTTTGGCTGGAAAAGCCCTCGGAGCCCAATGAGTCCCACCATTCCCATCCCTGCCAAAGCCACCATCGATCCGTGTCCCCAAGTGCCACATCCACATGGCTTTTAAATCCCTCCAGGAATGGGGACTCCTGGACAACCCCTTCCAGGAAAGAATTTTCCCAATATCCACCCTCCCCTGGCACAGCTTGAAGCCGTTCCCGCTCATCCTGTCCCAGTTCCCTGGGAGCAGATCCCAAATCCCCCCTGGCTGCCCCCTCCTGCCAGGGACTTGTACAGACCCAGAAGTTCCCCCCGCAGCCTCCTTTGCTCCAGGCTGAGCCCCTATCCCAGCTACCTCAGCTGCTCCTGCTGCTCCAGCCCCTTCCCAGCTCCATTCCCTTCCCTGCACATGCTCCAGCCCCTCCACGCCCTTCCTGAATTGAGGGGCCCAGAGCTGATCCCAGGATTCCAGGTGAGGTACAAGTAGAGGATGAAACCTGGAAGTTGTACTTAGGGGCCCTACAGCTCCTCAAATTTGCCATTAGGACCTAATCCATGAAACATTTGGATAAACATGGATTATTTTAAGACATATCACTTAAAAAAAATAGATAAGGACACTCTAAACCGAAGTGATAAATAAATCCCAGAACAGGCAGATCCCAAAAAAGTTCCTCTCCAGCAGCTCTGCTGCTTTTAGGACTTTTAAAATGCCAGGATATGCTTGGAGGTGTGGAGATTTTCCAAGAGCAATTCCCAGCTTTAAACACCAGGAAGGAAAAGCATCTCCGTGTTCCGAGCCACGGGAGCTCGGATCCATCTTTGACAGGGAGAGATGAACACCCTGATCCAAGGAGCCCAAATCCAGTGGAGGATCCCAGGATGGATCCACCACTCACCTGAGTTTCCCTGAGTTATTGCTTCTCCAAAAGAAACACGAGCTGGAACAACATCCCTTTTCCCTTCTCCGCTGCTCCCATCTCCCAACCCCTCCGGATCCATCCCTCCTTTACCTGCCGTGTGCAGAGGGGTTCTCCCTGTGGTGCTCTCCGTGTCCCAGCTGCCTGGGAACACTTCCAGCAGGTACTGGAGCACCTCGGGATGCCCCTCCCTGCTGGCAATGTGGAAGCAATTCCAGCCATCCTTGTTTTTCAGCAGTGGGTTGGCTCCGTGCTCCACCAGAGCTCTGATCACCTCCAAGTTTTTCCTGGTGCAAGCCATCATGAGGGGAGTCCTGGAAAAGAAAATCCAGGTCAACAGAATAACTTGGGACAACAAAGCGGACGTCCCACCTGGATTCAGGTGCTTTGCCTGAGGCACACGGATCCAGAGGATTTTACAGCACTGTTTTTCCATGCTGGGAATGCAGGGTCTGGACTGCAGCTCCTTTTCCATACAATCCCTCAGAGCAGAGCATGTTTTTAAGGCAAATGAGACTTTTTCCAAAGGCTGGGGCATGCGTTAGGAAGCGGAGAGCTCCCTGGTTTTAATCCATGGATGAAAGGGCACTGCCACACGAAACCAGGAATTTCGGCCTCCCTTTGCTCCCCCTGATGTCAGCTCCACGCTGGCACAGCCTCAATTCCCAGCACTGGAATGCTGCCTTTGGATTTGTGTCAGTCCAGCTTCAAAGGACGTTCCCGGGCTTTCATTTGGGGGTTGGGGAGAATCCTTGTTTTCTTTTCCAAGGTAGCATCAGAAATCCCCATTCCCAAGATGGAGTGGAGCAGTAATTGATACCTTTTCGGAAAAACAGGGGGAAATCAGTGATAGGGCTGGAATTCATCCCAAAAAAGCCAACTGGATTCACAGTGTGGGCAGCAGGGGAGGAGGGAATTCTGCCCCTCTGCTCCACTCAGGTGATCCCACATGGAGTTCAGCTCTGGGGTTCCAACATAAGGATGTGGAGCTGCTGGAGCAGATCCAGAGGAGGTCACGGAAATGCTCCGAGGGCTGGAGCTCCTCTGCTCTGGAGCCAAGCTGGGAGAGCTGGGAATTTCCAGCCTGGAGAAGGGAAGGATCCAGGGAGAGCTCAGAGCCCCTTCCAGGGCCTAAAGGGCCTCCAGGAGAGCTGGAGAGGGACTTGGGACAAGGGATGGAGGGACAGGACACAGGGAATGGCTTCCCACTGCCAGAAGGCAGGGTTAGATGGGATATTGGGAAGGAATTCCTGGCTGGGAGGGTGTGGAGGCCCTGGAACGGAATTTCCAGAGAAGCTGTGGCTGCTCCTGGATCCCTGGAAGTGTCCAAGGCCAGGTTGGACAGGGCTTGGAGCAACCTGGGATAGTGGGAGGTGTCCACCATGCCAGGGGGTGGCACTGGATGATCCTTAAGGTCCCTTCCAACCCTTCCACGCTTCCAAACGACACCTCCATCAGCCACATTCCCACCTTCCCCACCCATCCCCGTGACCCAAATCCCAGGACCCACCAGTCAGCCTTTTTCAAGCAGTCCACGCTCGCCCCTCTCTCCAGGAGGAAGGACACACATTCCCTGTGTCCCATGGAAGCTGCCTCATGGATGGGCCTCTTGTAGTCCCCATTGGCTGCCTCCACGTCCATCCCAATCTCCCCGACCAGGAATTCCAGCACATCCCTGCGCCCGAATCGCGCCGCGTGGTGCAGCAGGGAATCCCCCAAACGTCCCCAGCGCCAGCTCCGAGCCTCTGGAATGTCACCCAGCCGCAGCTCATCCCGCAGGAGATCCAGCCTCCCCTCCTGCACCAGCCGCAGGAGCCGCCGCGGCCTCTCCCGCTCCGCCATGGATCCGGGCCTGAGGGGGAAGAGGCAAAAAAAATCAGGATTTGGGGGTTGGGAATGTGTGGGTATCACACTTGGTCTGTGGGTTGGGATAAGGAGGAATGAGATTTTCCCTCAGGAGAAGCAGGGCCTGGTGTCTACCTCCAGAAAACCAGGAATCTTTCTTTTCCCTCAGGAAATCCACAAGCCGGCCTCTCCCTCAGGATAAGCAGAAATGTCCTTCTCCCTCAGGATCATTAATTAAACATTTCCTTTTCCTTCCAGAAAACCTGATTCCGACCTCTCCTCCAGGAAGACCAGGAATTTCCTCTCCCCTTATGAAATTCAGGAAGCAGCCACCCCTCCGTAAAACCAGAAACTTCCTTTTCCCTTGGGAAAACTAGGAACTGGTCTCTCCCAATAGGAAACAAATTACCTTTTCCTTAGGAAAACCAGGATCTGACCTTTCCCTCAGGGAAAAACAGAAATTCCCTTTCCTCTCAGGCAAACTAGAAGCTTCTTTTTCCCTTGGGAAATTCAGGAACCAAACGTTGCCTCTGGAAAAGTAAAAATTCAGTTTTCCCTCTGGAAAACCAGAAACCAGCCTCTCCCTCCAGAAAACAGGAAAGTGACCTATCTTTTAGGCAAAATGAAATTCCCTTTTTCCTTAGGAAAAACAGAGATTTCCTTTTCCCTCAGGTAAACCAGGGGCCAGCTTCTGCCTCTGGAAGAAAATTTCCTTTTCTCACAGGCAAAAAAGAAATGTCTTTTTCCCACTGGAAAAATAGAAACTGGCCTCTCCCTCCAGGAAAATTGAATTTTCCCTAAGAAATGGAAGTTTTTTTCCCTTAGGAAAACCAAGAAGGGGGCTCTCCCTTAGGAAGAATTTTCCTCTATCATCAGGAAAAACAGAAACCCAACTTTTCCACCAAAAACCAGACATTCCCTTTTCTTCAGGAAAACCATAAGCCAAAGTTTCCCTCAGCGAATCCTGAAATCCCCTTCCTCTTCAGGAAAAAACGGACAATTTCTTTTCACTCAGGAAAACCAAGACCCCACCTCTTCCTTCAGAAAACCTGAAATTCCCTTTTCCTTTAGGAAAGCCAGAAACTTCCTTTTTCCTTGTGAAAACAAGGAACTAACCACTGCCTTCGGAAATACAGAATTTTCCTTTTCCATATGGAAAATCAGGAATCGGTGTCTCCCTCAGGAAAAACAGGAATTTCATTTTCCCTCAGGAAAATTAGCAACCAGCCTCCTCCCTCTGGAAACACGGAAATTCCCATTTCCCTTGGGAAAACTAGAAAATTCCTTTTCCTCTTAGAAAACTTAAAGAGTAGTCGGAAATCCTGAGATTTCCTTTTACCTCTGGAAAATGAATTTTTCCCCCGGACAACCAGCCACCAGACTCTCCTCCAGAAAAAGCAGGAATTCCCTTTACCCTCCAAAACAAATGAGAAATTCCCTTTTCCCTCAGGAAGAGCAGAAATTCCCTTTATCTCTCAGGAAAAGCAGAAATTCCCTTTTCCCTCGGGGCTCCCGGGAAGGGGCCCCTCCCGCAGGCTGGGGACCCTCCCCAGGTTCCCCCCTCTGCTCATCCCACGCCGCGGGATTCCCGCGGGAACCTTCCCGGCTTTTCCAACCCACCCGCGCGCCGCGGTGCGCCCGTGACGTCACACGCGGGACCCGTGACGTCACCGCGCGGGCCGCCGGCAAACAAATCCCGCCCCAACCCGGAAGTGCAGCGCCATTGGACAGCAGCCGGGGCGGTGCCGGCCTCTGATTGGTCAGTGGGGAGGGGGCGGGACCGGCACCACACAGGGGTGCAGCGCCATTGGACAGCAC
>WBMZ01005463.1:0-39720 GCA_013400975.1 Atrichornis clamosus
GCTCCCGGGCCCGGCTCCGCGCCCCGCGGGATGAAGGAGCTGTTTGTGCCCCGGCCGAGGCCGCCTCCGGCCCTGGCAGCGCTCCCGGAGCGCCCGGCGGCCGCGCGTTGGCCCTGCCGGGGCCGGGCCCTCCGCTGCCTGCCAGAACTTTTTCCCTTGATATTTCCTCCAGGGGAGACCCGACGGGATCCGCTGTGCTGCAGGGAACACATTGTCCTTTTCCCTCGCTCACAGGCAGTTGTGTTCTGAGTGTTTCTGGAGCTGCCTCTGGGCTGCCACAACGCTTGAACAATCGCGCGAGCGGTCAGGAGGGAACTCCAGCCATCACAGGTCGGAGAGGAACGAGTCCCTGCCAAACCGCAAATCCCTAATGAACACAGCCAGGCAGCGCTGTTTTCAGCAGAAAAACACGAGTTTCTCAAAAACAAACCTCTCTGCAGCATCGCTAGGATGAAATTGCATGCCATACACCCCGGTTTATTGCCTCCAGGGCACTTGCCGTTGACAGGATATTGTGGCTAATATTTGACAGCCTGAGCATTCTTCCCGGAACACACTCAGCAGGACAGTGTTTGCCGACCGCTCCCCTCCAGCTCTGTCGAACAGCATTGCAATGGCTCTTCCAAGCAGGTGGCTTTTCTTCAGAGCCATTTAAATTCAGACCAGCAGTCATCCGAAGCGTCTGTACGAACAGCAACAGCATGCACCACATACGGTGAGCTGTTCTCACCTCCCAATCTAGAGGTGCTCTTAAAACTAAAGCCATGATATATTATACGTACATAATCACTGCTCTTTAAGATGCATATTTTTTTAAGGTTTTTCCCTACAACAGCGAAAGGAACAAGGCATAATTCTCCCAAATTATAGTATAGCTTCACTTTTCTGAGTGTTCTGAAAATGGGGGATTAAGACAGGGAAGGCAGCAGAGGAACAGAGGTTTGCTTGTTTAGAAAATAAGTGGTTGATGGGCTTGTTGTATCGATAGTAAAATGTACACTATTCTAAGTCATTTCAGGATATTTGCAATAGCTTTGGAGAGGATCCTTTCACATATGGAAATCTCCTTCAAATATAAATGGAGGTCGCAGTTCCAGCTAAGGTTAAAATGGCCTGCTGCTCCTCCTCCTGAGATTCTACACCTCATTGCTTATAACTTTGCCAAATTTGAATGATTTGGATTGAAATATTCTGTGACAGATGTTTGCACAAGTCTGAATATTTCAGGGAATTCCCATTGTGTCTTCTCCTGAGATTGAGATGCAGGAAATTCAAGCTGGTTTGGGATACCAAACCTTCTAGTGATGTCATTGAAAAAAATCTGTGAGCTAAAATATTTTATAAAGGTGAACACATTGGATTTGCTAAAGTGCCCATAGCTAATGTACACCGTATTTTAGGATGAAGAAAAAGCTTTGTTTGTTCTTTCTATGTAAACTAGGTGTGTGATTTCCTACCACAAATGTTTGTTTATCCATGCAGGCATCTACAGGAGGAAACAATTTCAACTCTTCAGTGCTGCCAGTGTTTTTCTTACTTATGCTCTTCCCTAAAATGAACAGCACAATATAGAGCCTCTTTGATCTAACTCCTAGAGCCCTGATAAACTGAAGATCAGCCATTCTGTATTGAGACCTTTAAAATATGAGAAGTTTTTTGCTACAGGTGTTGGTGCTTTCTTGTGAAAGCTGGGAAAAAGGACAAGGACAGAGAAGAAGCTCTGCATAGCAGCCCAATGCTAAAGAACCCTTGGGTGTTTGTATATGTATTATTTTGTGTACTGTGCAAAGTATGTCCTTTTGAACTAACAAATAATTGGCTACATAGTATTCCAAGCGCAACATTCACCTATTGTATTTTGAAAAGGCTCCTGACAAACCCTGGGATAGTGACTACTGTATCCTTTGACGGAGTGAAGCCATGATTTGGGCATTTGGGAAGAGAGTGCCAGCCTTCTGGCACAGAACAAACACAGCCCTGATTGTACTTGGAGCTTTTCCTGAACCATGACTGGCAGTGACACCCCAGCACACCACCGATCAGCTCGAGCAGTGCTTAGGAAGAATTTCCCTTTACCTTAGCATTCCCTTTGCTTTGTGTGCTCTCCTGAATGGAGCCATAAGGATAGGCAGAAATGACCTCTCTAACACAGCAGTGCTGACTTCTGTCAGATCTTATGAATGACATGGACCACTTATCTGCCACTTCTTTAACCCGTTCAAAGATCAAGTCGAACATCAGTGTCCGTGGAAAGTAACCATTTCAGCAGAGTTTCACCTGCGCCTCATTTTGCTATTGTCCCGTGTTATTTACTTACTTCTGGGGAATTCTCTGTATGTCAGGAAGAAACCAGCAGTACTGACATTCCTGTTGAAAAGCTTTGTGAAAATATTTACTGAGAGATTGCCCATTTATCCCTGGTTCTTTTGGTATGTTCATGATCACCTCAGTCAAAACCACTTTTTAATCTCATCACTGGCAATGAGACTGCGGAAAGAATCTTTACAAGAACCACCCATTGATGCTGTTTTTTTCTTATTCCTGTGCAAGTCTGTTCACCTCCACACAGAACATTATGAGGAGATGATAATAACTAAATGCCAAGAGCACTCCATGGCTGGATCCTATGCATCTGCAACAAATACCTGAGCAGTATCCATGCCTGTATGCTAGACAGGAATGCAGAGAGAGAAGACTTGGTTTGTCACTAAATGAGATATTCCCCCTTACTTCTGATTATTCATAAACCTAGGTTAGTAATTTCTTTGAAAGAGCTTGTTTGGTCCACGAACTGCAATCTGCAATCACTTTTTATATACCAGTCATACTAAAAAGGATATTCTCCATTTGAGGTATATACTTCTTAGGCTTGATTTTTCTCAGCTTGATTGAGCTCAGTGCTCTTGAAATCAGTTTATCAGGCATGACTCAAATTTCTCAACTTTAGCAAAAAACTTTTTGGGCCATTCACTACGGCTACTTTCAGGGAGGAATGTAAATCACCTGGCAAGGACGTATTAAGCTTACAAATGATGAAGCAAAGTGATGGGTGCAACTTAATCAGAAAACATAGGATTAATAAAATATGCATGGACCGTTGAGTAATTTGCACTAATTAGAGATTTAAGGGAAGTGAAGAATAAATAGGTTCCTGAGAAGGTCTAAGGGGACAAATAACAAAAGGGCTATAAATTGCTGCAATTCTTATTTTCCTTGCACTGTCTGCCCACTCCAATTCCCCTATGAGGAAGCTACAGTTAAGTGTTCACATCCACTGAACACCGTGTGGTTACAAGTACATTGTTCTGTCATTCCTGTGGTCACCTACTCTCTTTTCTGATAACTCATACCCCTTCTACAGTATCTGCAGCTATTTTTGTCACTATTGAATGTGTCTGAGGGACTACCGCCCCAGTCAGCTTATACAAATACAGGCAAAAAAGAATCATAGTTTTCCTGCAACCTGAAATGCAAAACATGTCACATTTTTAATGCACATTTTGCCACAGTCACCACCTAACACACCACCCAAACCTTGGTTTACACCTGCAAAGACAAACGGGGAAAAAGACACACACATGATATTTGCCAGGATCTCCATGGAACACCAGAACACCAGCCAGGCCTCTCTAAGGGAGTGTGAAACAAACGAAGAGTTGGTGGCAGGAGTTCGTTAAATTAGGTAAAGGTGTAAAGATTAAAAAACTTGTGTCTGACTTTATTCTTGTACATAATTTCAGATAATAAATACACATTTAAAAAACCCTATTAAAATGTATTAAATCCACAAATTCTGGGCAAACAAACTCCTTCCTGTGAGGACATACTTCCCCTATGCTACCAAAATGCACACTCCATTTAGTACAGAAACTTGTACAAAATTATTAGGCTACCAGTACATAGATGTGCTTTAATCTTTCTTCCTGTGAGAGGTAACTAATTATCAGCATTTACTAGAACTTTCCCCGATAGAATAAACCCAGGTCAACACTATATGTATTTTTTTTAGTGCTTGTGTTTAATTTCTCCCCTAGGAATCTGTTCTAGAATTCAGATAAACATGTTTTAGACGTTTGTAAAGGGCACAGGATGAATCCAGAGCCTCCTTTTTGCAGTCACAAATGCCTTTCTGGCACCATCCACCCACAGTGCAAGTGACCTCATCTTTTCCCAAGCCCTTCCAAAAGGCACACACAGGCCTTGGACATTGCTGTGCCCAATGCCACAGAGGCTTCCTAAGTGGCTGCACCTAAGGAGTTGGTAAAAATAAGCTGTGAAAGACACAGGAGAATGCCAATGAGTCCTTCACTCCATCCCAGAGATGGGATGTCAGGCCATCTTGTCTTTCCACAGAGCCACTACACAGAAGTCTTCAGCCTTCAAGCAGGCTTCACCCCTTGTTCAGACATTCAGGGTACCACCCAAAGTCTATGAAGACTGCACATGGTTTGTATAACTTTTTTTTTCTATGTAGTTAAGTTATAGAATTTTGCACAGAGAAATTGAGTGGAGCTGTTAAAGTAGAAAATACATATTTTTGTATATTTTTAAAATACAGTTTTGAAATATCAAACACATTTACTTAGTATTTTTCCTTAGTTATCATTTAACTAATGACAATTGCTCTTATCCCTATATTTAACCCCAAAAAATTATGTCCTTCACAAACTGCAAAACTGTCTAATAAAACCGGATATCAAATTTAGGATAAAAACATTTGTCATCATATAATAGTGACCAGCAATTAAGACAGATAAGGATTCTAATTCATTATCTCATAAAACCATTGTGTAACTTCAGAGACATTGGTCAGCACAATAAATTTGCACTGAGAGATGATAAATATGAACATAAAAGGACTAAAGGACCGAAGTAAGAAACTATGAAAATTATTCTTTTTATGAGCAATGAAATGAAAATATGCCCCACAGGAACAGAGCCATTTGTTCTGAAACTCAGTGCTCTCTTGTGGGAGGATTTAGAAAATCTATGAATATTTAGGAGAAAGAAATCACCTCGCCCTGATTTTGCTACGTTTATAATGCGTGACTAGTGTTAAACATATTTTTTGTCCATATGGAAAAAAACAAGCAAACAGAAATGCTAGAGACATAGATATACATGTTATTTCCTCTTTTTCAAACTAAAGTGCTTCCTCAGGTTAAAGAACAGGATACCCCACGGCAATCTCTAAGCTACTGATGCATAAAATCACAAAAGGTGTACCTGTAAATCAATAAACTTTATTTCCAAGGGAAAAAAGTAAAATCATTAGTTCAGGGAAATTCAGGGGTGATTTGAATCAAAGACCAAATACCAACTGACTTCAGTGACAGGAGGAACTGGCTTTTGGGGTTAAAAACCATCAAGCTACACATTGTGGTCTAGAATCATAATTACATTTTAGTTGTAAACAGTGTCAGTATCATTGTGCATATAAGTTTCTTCTTGTTCTTTTTTTTCCTTTACCTTATGTGTACTGATTACAAATGACCAGGACCTGAATCCCTCAAGCCAAAGGAACACAGAACATGCATTGTCTGTTCTTGGCAGGGTAACACCCAAATCAGTTACTCAGCAGGTAAGGAAGTAGAAAAATTAATTGTAAATATTCTATAGTACCTTGCTAGAAATAGACTGTACTGTTCCCAAAGCTCATGACTAGTGAGTTTTAAGATAGATGTACTATTAAAAAGAGGGAGTATCATTATGAAAGAAACCCAAAATCAGGAAAGAACTTGGAGCTCTGTGTGTGGGGAGGGTGGTTGTAAGGCAAGACAGTACCAGTTTAATTCCTTGTTAGGTGTATTGCATGATGGTGGTTTTTCAGCATGATTAAAGCCTTATTTAAGGCAGGGCATGCAGCGTTTGGCAATAGATCTTGCAGATAAAGAGAGCTGTTATGCTCTGAGTAGTGAAGGGGGATCTGAAAGCAGTGGAAGAATACTGGGGCTGCACTTCAGCAAATTAAAAAACCACAGCATGTGAGTAATCCGATCTTCAGTCATCAAAGTATGTGTTCAAGTCATTCTCTGAATAATGATGGGCTTACTCACAGGGGTAAGGTTAACTGCTTTTGCTGAACTAATATATCTGGACAGAAGCCACAGTATTTTATGCAGGTCTCTTTGGAGGTTTTCTCTGCAAGCACAGGAACACCCACCAAATTGTAGGAAGTATAAAGATTCCTTTCTGCTTTCTATGCAATTATCTCACAGAAACTCCCTAAACTCAAACTTACTGATTTTTCCTTGCTTCAAAGCATGTTAATCCTCATATAGGATTTTATTTTGTCCTAATACCAGGACTAAAATGCTACTTGACTCTCTAGGACAGTGCAGTGAAGAATAAAATCTTTTATAAGGGGATAGAAACCATTATTCTGGCTTCAGAAGTAATGGAAATTAATATGACTGTGCAGATATAATGAAAAACATGGCCATTAATTATCTGTAGTAATATAGATATCTTATTTTGGGGTACCTGGCGAAATAGTAAACAAGGAAGACTTGTTTTGATGAGATCATACCAAAAGAGTAGGTGTCTAAGATAAGAAAAACAATGATTTCAAACAGGAGGGACCGAATTCACATAGCCCAGGCAAGAGAGGGCTATCTGAACCTCAACAACATGCAGAAGTTCCTGTGCTGCTCCCCTCAAACCAAGGGTGGTCAGGCAAAGAGGATGCAGATCCTCAGGCAAGGTAGAAACCCCCAGGTCTGGAGGTAGACCAGAAAAGGGGAGGTGGGACAGAAAGGCACAAAAGTAGCAGCCAGAATGATGCATTCCTATCTGTCACTTTTCTATGGTCCACAGTCATAAGGCAGAACCGCTGCACCAGCAATAAGTGTTGATGCACACATGAGGTGCAGCAACGGTGGAAAGTTGAGACACTTTGACTAAAACTACTAGAGTAACTAGTAACTCTTCTGCTGAGCAGTGTCTGCCAGCAAACATCTTTTAAATTATATTTTTCTGACTGATTTTGTGTGGTATAAGGGAAAAATGAGCTACAGAAAGCTGATCTATGAGAAAAATGGTGTGTGGAAACCGTCTACCAAAAATTCATTAAGAACTAAGTCCACTTCTGTGCAGAGAGCCTGAATAAGAGCCATGTGCCATTTATTCTTTTCCACTGAGGACTGTGAAGACCTTGATGGAGGCATTTGGCAAAGTTGCTGGTGTAGCTCTTAGAAGTTATGAAAAATCTGATGCTAGATCTGAGCTGAAATAAGTGAGAAAGGGAACACTGAAATAAGGGTCTGGAATGAATAAGACTTCAAAAGGGATCAGGTAGTTTAGTTTTACCTAAACTAAGACAGCACTAGATCCAGTGAACATTTTTTTCTAAACCACTAATAAAAATATATTTGCCATTCAACAGAATGAATATACAAACTATTTGCACATTTTGCAAACGTAGTACTATTTTTTCAGTCAGAAGCTGTGCCACAGAATCCTTTCCTTTGTTAGCAATGGCACCATTTCTAGTAGAAAACTTGGGGAAAAAAAGAATAAATTAGTTCAGATTTAAAATTATTGGTATGACCTGATGCAATGTTAAGGCTTCTTTCTTGAATTGTGACTGAGTTTCCTGTGTTTTGAAGTCTCAAGCCTGTTACTGTCAGCTCCAACAGGACAAGAGCAGGCAGAGCACTTTGTGGTGGGTTTCCAAACCTAACTGCAGAAAATGTGAAGCCAAGAATTGGCATGTTTTTTTACACACGTGTAATCAGGTAGGTTCTAACATTTAGAGTAATCATTCCAACTGGTCACAACAAATCAGACAGGTTTTTTAAAGTCTGGGTAAGTTTGACAAGGGATCTAGAAATCCTATCAAGTTTTCTGCAGTAACTCAGTCGCATGGAAAAAGCTTCATACAGTTGCTCTATTGAAAAGGGAAGACTGGATACAAATTAAAAGCCACATTTCTTGAATACAAAGATCTTATAAATTAGATAATGATTAAAATGGGGAACAGCCATTTTGCTGCTGCTTTATTTGTCAGTGCTGACTGTTTCTTGACCAAACATCTCTATCTTTTCTACAGCTGCACCACTATGTGCCGGAGGAGTCTTTTCTGAACAGCTTTTCTTGTTTCTTCCCATTTCTGTAGCTTCCACCAAAGTATTAGTCAATGGTTTTCCCAGTGTTTCTGGAAGCATTATGGTTAATATTCCACTCAGAAGAGCCATGATTCCAACAAGCAACTAGAAGAAATAAACAGTAGCTGTAAAGGTAGATACATCTTCCAAGCTATATGTAGTTTTGATCCTTCTTGTGAGTAAATTTAAAACAATGCACAAGGAACTGTAATGTAAAGCAAAGATCATTTCTCAAATGTCGCCTGTATAAAAATCTACCTTTTTCTGTTGCAAAAATGGAAGGATTATGCTGCAGAATTAATGAATAAGCAAGTGAAGTATTTTGTTCACAAGGGATAAATACAATGCAAGCAGGAATAATTCTGTTTGAGAAAACAATACGTATTATCATCCTTTGGTATTTCTGCTATCAGGCATATATTTAAGAATTGATTTTAGGGTTGCGTACATTTATTTTTAGAGGCATATTCACAGAGCTACAATTTCCCTGCCATCTGTAATCTCAATTCACACTTCTGCTCCTGTGTACCTTTACCTGTGTGCCTGTTCCTCCTGCACACAGCCAGACTGGAATTTCTCAGTATGGCTCATTGGGCTGAAGCCACAAAAGTGCACACCCGTGCTCAGGAGAGTTCTTCAGCAGCTGATGACCTAGCTCTCAACAGGAATACTTTGCTAAACTCAGTTTCAAAGACATGTTAGGAGTGCAGGCATCTACAACATTAGCACTGGGATCACATTTTGGATTTGTCCATGGTGTACACAGTCCCATAACAACAGCTTACTTCAGCATGAGTGGTGCCAGGATCAGGATAATGTGGGGTAGATAGAGAAACACACACTTGTTCCAGGAATATGTACTCTTTCCCCTCACATTCTTTTAACATAGACATTTCTATTTTTTGTTCAATGAAATCAATTCACACTTTCCTCCTTTGAGTACAAAACAGCATTAAAACCTGACAGTCCTCCAACACCAGGTTATAAATGACCCAATTCTCTCCTGATAGAAATGCTTTCACACAGAACATCATGCCTGGTCTCAGTGTTTTTCCATTCTGTCACAGACACTTTGCTGGTGTACTACCCTTATCCTGCCCTATTCTCAAGTCTGTCCTGTGTTTAATGCTTTCCTTTCAAGGGTGAGAGAGAACATTTGGAACCACTGTGCCTCTGTCTCTCACACAGAGCTTGAGACAAGAACTGGCCAGCTAAGCCAGACTTTGAGTCAGAAATGTGCTTTAAAATCAGAATTCTCTATTGTGACCTTGAACGGTGCTATTTTCATGCACATGTACCATGCTGGTTTTGCTTCCCTTCTCCTGCAAAAGAAGCGGACAGTGTGTCTCAAGTATTCTTTTGAGAAGCAAAAGGCATGCTCTTGCATAAACTCCTATTTGCATTTGCAATAAATATAGAGGACAACAAAACAAAAAATTAATCAAAGTACTGTTAAATACTACAAACTACACTGAAAATAAAATAGTCATGCTCTTACCATGAAAGTTAAAAAAAAAAAATCCTAGCAGTAATAGGACTAGAGAAAATGGCACGGAGTGACAAAGTGAGGAAGATCATTTTAGACATATATGTGGCAGGAGCGATATTTAAAAATATATTCCAAAATATTTAAATCTCATCTCTGAGTGACAAAATTCTTCTATACTATCAAAACATGATTTTTTGCCATGGAAAGACAGGATGAATTGACACGTGGCAGCTATTCCACAATATCCTCTCTCACGCACGTCCTTTAGGCTGTCAGAAGTTTATAATTGAGGTGGTTGAGGTCTGAAAAGGATATTGAATCTTATGGACACCCTTAGATTTGGAGTGTATGAGAACAGGGTCAGTAGTGATATCCAAAAGAACAAGCTTAAATCAACACTGTGTGCTTTGAATATGTGTCTCTTCGGTGTTTTGGTTATTCTTTTAGGCACTTGGCATTCTTCTCATGTTTTCCTTCTTCATGAACCTACCTCTTATTCCCCTGAGAACCCTCACTATTCTGTCAGCGTACACACCACCATCTTTCCTGCCTTTTCATCTCAGCTCTCATAACTCTATTTCATCCCATGTTAGGTTTTTTTTCTCTTTGTGAGAGCTGCTGCATGCTGAGTAATTCCATGCATTTCCCTTCTCCCTGACCCTCAAAGCATTTTCCATATTTCCTACAAAAGACAGAGTGTGAAACAATTAAGTCACAGTGTATTAATTCAAGGACTTCTCAAATGTCATCTACCTTTTCAAGGGCAGTAGCCTCACTTATCAATGAATGAAGTTACATTTAGTCTTTTGCAGCCTTATCTTGGCACACTTCTTCATAAGGCATCTGACATAATTTAGCCCTCTGCTTGCTCATTACAAATGTGTGCATTCTGCATGTATGTATGCACTATTTTAAATACATAATTCAGTATCAGAAAATGTTCTGATACGGTCAGATGCTTATGGAATAAAGTGTGCTATGGTACAAGGTAGGTAAGTATGTTTAAGTATGTTGAAGTTAATTTGACAGGCATACCTGCTTAAATGCATTGTGTTTTCAGGGTCTTAACTTGAAATCTGACTTTCTATATAGTCAAACTGTTAGAGTATTCCAAACACTTAGTACAGCCAGCAGACTCTAACAAATACATTAAAAAACTTCAGAAAAAGATTTGCCATAATTTTTCTTATGTCCTCCTCCCTATCTGGAACAACAATTACAATTCTGCAGTGGTCTAAGACTAGGACTTAATATATTTAGTCTAGAACAAAGTGTAATTTGCATTACATATCCCTACAAAATAATGCTTTTACTTCTGAGAACAAATTAATATCATAGTCTGCTACCTATATTTATACTCAGTTCTGATGGCTTTGAATCTGTCTAAAGCGTGATCTTACCGACAAAATTCCTACTTCAACAAAAAAGGTTATATTTTGACCTGAAAAACTACTAGTATTTGACACAGGGTTTGTATTCACTTATTGACATCAGTGTGGGCTTTTTGAATTTCTAATTTATGGGTTTTTTCTGAGAGAAAAATCATGCCTGTTAAAGGACTATTGCAACACAATCCTTATCAGCTGAGAAATAGAAATAGGTTATATAAGGAGCAGTTGTTTTACTGTATGTTTTCTATAAAGTTGTCACATGAAAAACATACTTGGCAAGTTATTCAAGATTTATAGGCATTCTAATAAGATGCTTGCAGTAGTCAGAGGTGGCATAACTGTACAGGAGGCAGACTGCCAAACAAATAGCAGCAGTAACTGCTCGACAATGTGTGGTGTTTGCAACAGATCAATGTGATGTATATCAGCTTACTTACAAATGTAATCCATTTGATTTCATTCCCATTCCAAAACACTTACTTGACCTGAGACTTGGCATGCTATGCTCCAGCTCAAGACGAGCCTATTTAATAAATTGACAAATGCTCTATAACAGGAGCTAATAATGGAAACATATTCACTGTGAACTGCTACTCAACTCTACAAATACTCTGGATAATTTTTGTACACTCAGAGTTGTTCATAGCTGAAATAATTCCTGTGTTTATATTGCCATTTGCATTGCTCTCCAGCATGTTTGAGCACTCCCTGTCTGTGGTTTAACTTGCAGCACTGCTGCACAGATAAATCTTATCTCACCCAGTAAAAGCAAAATGCTGAGTAGAGAAAAAAATTGTTCTCCCATGACCACTGTGCTCTGCAAATGTTTCTTTGTCTTTTCTGGGATCATATCTTAGTTTGTGTGGGGACATTGTTAAGAAAGAAAACATTTGTAGGAGCTTGAGGAAATAAATTCATTTGTGGTTAATTTATCCTTCAGGAGAAAAGAGGGATTGAATTGCTGCAGGATTTCTAAGTAGCAAATGCTTCATAAGAGAAATGCAATGAAGAAATATGATTCATCTGTGAGCAGGAATTACATAAAGTATTTCGTCCAAAGTGGACCTGCTACATGATGCAAACAAAATGCCCAAAGTACACAAAGGAATGGTCCCACCTCTCTTTTCTGGGGCAACTGGTGGTAAAAGAAAAATCTTAATGGTAACATGATCTGGAGTTACCTAAAAAGTAAGATGTGCTTAATGAATACAAGGTTCTGTTGCTTATCAATGTCACCATGAACCTCATCAATATCCTATTTCCTTCTCTTTTTCTTTCTCATGAATTGTTTTGTTCAATTCTAGTAAAATGAAAAACACAGAATAGGAGATTTGGTACAGGTGTGAAGACCAAGTATAGTAAGCACAAAACATTTTTGATCTTTTGGGAGACTATTCCAAAGATGCAATGTTCCAGAGAAGCCATGGAAAATATTAATGTCTAATGTAAGAAAACCCAGCCACCTGTGGTAAGTTCTTTATGGAAGAATTGGAAAAGGGTGAGAATAAATCTGGAGCATGGCCAAAACTGCTGCGCTTGCAGAAAAGTATGGGTTATGACACTTTGTAAATATTACATGGTAGATGCAGAATATTTTTATGAAAAATATTTCTATCAATTTTATACTAGGATCCAGTGCATAAATATATTTCTGTCTTTCATCATAAAAACATTTCAGAATATTTCAGTTATTCAAAGTCTCCCTTTTGCTTTAGCTGCATGTTTTTAACAATATGAAGCTACTGGTCTTTGGGACTTAAAATTTCAAACAAGAATGGTTTACTCAATCTTCTTTTTGAAATAAACGTTCAGCTTTTGGTTCCTTTGTCAAGTGAAAAATACACTTGGTAAGTTATTAAAGAGAAAACAAGCGACACATACACCTTGTCAAAAAACATTCACCATTGAAATAAATACCTACAAGTGGCATGAAAATCCAAACACTTCTCAGATATACACAGAAAGGAGCAACCACACTTCCTACACGGCACATCATGCTTCCACTTCCAACAGCAAGTGATCTAGACAGAAAAGAATTTGAGTAAGAATTCTGGCAGTTAAAGGAAACAATTAGAAATGCACAGACACTTAAAGTATCAGTAAGCAATTATACTAGGAAGCTGTTGCTATGCCAATGTAAATTTATATTGTAGTGAAATTCAGCTGCTTCTGTAATTAAGATTAAAAATAAAACTATCGTTCAGCACAGATCACAGGATGAACAACCAGGACTTTTAAGAAAAGCATAAAAAATGTTTAAGAAAGTATTGAGTATTCTTCTAGTTCCCCAGTGGAACCAATCAATGTACGTGGAATGGATAATAAATAAAAAACTATGGTTCAGCCAAACTCCAGATGACTCTGAAGCAGTTGAGGAACTCGTCCCATGCCAAGTCTTTCCGATCACCACCACAGATGCCAAGAGCTGCTGGATGTGGTGCAGAAACATAGAGAAGGAAATGAGATAACATAACATCAAATTAATGAAAAGTACATAATTGGTGAAAGTTCTTACCTTACAATTGTTGGGTACAGTTCTGCTGTGTAGAGATAGATAAGGCCAAATGCCACACCTATGGAAAATTTTCCCGCCATATTTGCTAAGATAATTAATATATTGAAATCCTATTGAAAGAGAGCACAAATAAATATATCACCAGAAAAAACACACTTCCAAATATAATTTAAATTCTTCAAAAGCTTCTTTAAACAATAAGCAATACTAATTGCTTTCTTTTTAAAAATTGCTCAGTAAGTTACTACTGTCCATATCACTTTTTACCCATCCAGGGTCACTGAAGTTCTTGGAACATTTTACATGTGACTCCAGCAATGACAGTGAAACCTGTACTGAAAATACAGAAATCTACCTCAGACTGGGACCTGCAATTTAAAACCAGCCTTTAATTAACTATTATATGACTTAGAAAGAGCATCTGCATCTACTGACTTAAGAGCCTTTAAAATCAATTTCTGCCATGGGAACACTTCCAGCAATACGTGACTAACCTGAGGTATGAACATAATTAAAACACAGATCAATGCACTTAAAATAAGGAACGGAATGAGTGTGTTTCTCCTTCCCAGTTTGTCCATCGCAATGCAAGCAATGACATAGCAAGGCAACTCCACAGCACCTGTCAGTATGAAATTATTTCAGTTTAAGTCATGATTGCACATATTCGTGTTATAACTCTAACTTCCCCTTTATGAGGATTAATTTGATCTAGTAAATAAGTAAAATCTAGAGATAACCAGTGTGTTGGGCTAGTTCATTTGGATACAGAAAGGGTGACAGAAGGCAGAAAATGGCCTAAAATACAGTAGTGGGAGTGGAGAAGGAAAAGAGAAATAGGTTTCACAGCACAGAGTAGCTCCAGTTCTCTTTGGGGTGGAAAATTACAGAAAACAGCAAAGCCACAGTTCTGCTTCTGTGACACTGACACTTGTGTCTGAAAGCTCTACATTTGCTGCTCTTCTCCTTCAGGTATTTTCCAATTAGCAGCTCAAGTGTGCCCACAAGGAATATTGCTAGTGTCACACCGTACACCTCTCAGGATTTGCCAGCTTCCACCTGCACAGGGAACTGAATCCACAGGTGCCTCCCCCAGCTTCAGCTCAAAATCATCCCAAAGTAAAAGGCAAAAAAGGTCTGTTCAAGTCCAGTTTTCTGAATAAGCTCCAAGAATAGAGAGTGCAGTTTCAGTTTTCTCCCTTCTCCATAAAATAAGAGGGCTTAAAATATCCCACCCTTTTAATACAGATTGTCTCTTCCTAGTGTTTCTTTCCAGAGAAAAACTTCTGCAGCTCTAATGGATCTGGCACTTGCTAGAACTGTTTGCACTGTATAAACATGATTTGCCCTAGACAAATTATATTGTGCCTAAGCCAGTTTGGACATGTTTTAAGCCAATTCGCTCATGAAGAATGCTACTATGTCCAATGTAAAATCAAGTAAGAACATAAGATACAGACCTGAACAAAGAGCCTTGCATTTCTTTATTAAGTACATATAGCATGCCAATACACCTATAATATCAGGAAACAATCTTTTGGGCTTATATTGGAAAAAGCAGGTTGCAATTATTCAATGCCTGTTAGTCTGCTAAAATATTTTTAGAAGGGGTGGATACAGGGTACTCCACTGTAACAGTTTAGTTATCTGTGCAATACCAGCATCCACTCTTCAACACGTCAGTCTAACAATACACAGTAATACATGACAAAATAAACTGAATTAATGAGAGCCCCAGTCCTTCTGCGTGCTTGTGTACACGATCAGTCACATTCACTTCACTGAGAGTACTCAGCTGCATAAAGCAAAGCACATGATTTAATTCTTTGCTGGCTCAGTGCTGCTTGTCTGATCTAGAGTCTTCTAAAGTCAGTGGAATATTTCCACTGATGTTAACAAACTTTGGATCAGACCTTGAATGCACTGACCTGCCTTTATAAACAACTTACATACCAGAGAAAGATTACAGTCAGAATGATAAAATTAAAAGAATATTACAACTTAATTTAAAAAAATACTTTTGAGAAAATTGTCTTGTTTCTGACAATCTTGAATGTGTTTTCTACACAGACAAACTCAATACATCATGACTGTAAGTGATAAAAGGAACATTTTTTTTCTCCCGTTTTCCTCATATGTGACTTTAACAGAGCTGTGTGAATTTTGTGTTGCTTGTCTGCTTCCCTTGGTGTTTGTGTGGATCTGCTAAATGCTTACAGGGCAAAGAGAAGACAAGCAGAATACGGTTTTATGATCAGAAAGAAAGAGAGAGAAGAATTCTGTACACCAACAAATTTTAAATTCTTTTTCTTTCCTCAGAAACAGTGAGATTTGGAGTGAATGATACTCCTCCTGTGTTAATCAACTTTATGAAGAGTTAGCAAGAAGCTTTTTGAACAAGGTTCATAGTTGAATAAACAAAGTAAAAAAATGGCTGTCAAATCTACAGACATTTCTAAATGTTATGTTGCAGTTCTGTCATTAACAGAATAAGGTACAAAATTATTTACCTATGAGAAAGAGATTTAAATATTCATTGCCTCCTAGACTGACAGAACTGAGGGAGAAGACGTAGTACCCCAAGCTCCCAGTGAACCAGATCAGCCAGACTGTGATGGTCCTTCTTGCAATTTGCCAGTTACAAAACAGGTCTAAGATGTTGTGCTTCTTTGTTGAGGACGTGTCATTGTCACCCGTTCTGCCACTGGCTAGCTCATCTTGTTGCACTGAGCACAGTTCAGAAACTTTGCAGGGAGTGCTTACTTTATTCCATCTTGCCATTGTATTAATCACTTTTTGTGCATCTTCATATTTTTCCTCTGACAGAAGCCAAAAAGGTGTTTCTGGGAGCATCCAGCAGCACAAGACAAAGGGAAGAGTTGCTATGGAGAGAAATATCTGATAGACCCACCAGGTCCGAACCAAAAATCCCACGAGTGCCACAACCATAATTCCCATAGCAAAAAAAGCATGGACATGCATAGAAGCCCAGGTTCGTGCTTTAATGCCAACAAATTCAGTCACATAAACAAAAGCCACAACCAGATAGCCACTTGAAACCTGGGGGGTGGGAGAGAGAAGAGAAAAAAAAACAGAATGAGGTTTATTTCTACTCTCCGTGTGCACCAGCAGTAAAAACACACAGCTAACAGTGTTTCACATTTGTGTGCACTTAATTGCCACCGCGCTGGCCTGTCTCACACTGACAGAAAAAAAGGCAACCATGAAAACAAATCAGCTGCAGAAAAAGTTCACTCAAACCTTCAGACAGCCTGGACACTATTTAAAAATCTGAAGTGAATTTGGGTGCTTCTCTGTAGTGGGGGACAGCCAGCAAGAAACACCTGCAAAGAAACTTAATTTGCTGATGCCATTAAGTGCTTCCCCTCTGTCTTGGAGTTATATTGTCTCAAACCGGGACAACCTCCAAAAACCAGATCCCTTAATGACATCACAAACTGGAGGCTTGGGAAAATGAGGCCTCCTGAAGTAATTGTCACTTCTGAAAATCTCGGCCTTGGTTTTTAAGTAGACAATTAATAACCTCCATGTCAGGGAACCGCAAAACTACTGGGAATTACCTTCCACACCTTTGCAAATTATCTCATTAAATCAAATTTTTACAATGTTGGAAGAGAATCTCATAAATATACAATTATAGGTTCTCATACATTATCAACTGAATGAAATTACTGGCACGTTCTGCATTATAGTATTTCTTCATTGAATATATATATTATTGTATATATATAATTTCAATTCATCAAATATCTCAACATCAAATTCCTGGCATCTCAAAACATTTCAAAACACAGCTAGAAAATATACAGTAGAAAATATTTCAGTATATTGTTTCAATTAATCAATTATCCGGTTAACAATATTCCAGTTAATATTCTCCAACTCTGAACCCACTGATAGGAGCTGCACTGATCCGAGTGGCATGGGACAAGAGTTTAGGCCTGCATCTTGCAAACCAGTCCCAGTGGCCAGTTAAAACCTACAGCATTGGTCTGGTCAGAGCTTTTTGCTTTCCTAAACTACCACAGCCCCGGCATCAACAGCCAAGGGAGTCAGTAGAGGGACTCCTGTAGTTCTCACTGTTCAAGGCTGACATGGTGCAGTTTTTCCTGCTAGGAAATTCTTCTGAGCTCTAATCAGTCAAAGGCGGCTCCAGGTGCAAGGTCCTGACTTGACTATTGCACTGTCAGCAGGAATGGGACTATTTTCAAATATATAACTCATGTTAAATAAGTTACATGATTTTTTTGTGATGGCATTCTAATTTCTTTATGCATTATGTAGTGAAAAGCTACAAATAATATACATTTGGCTGTAAAAGTTATTTTAAATTGGTTACTATGTATACATATGAAATATATATCAGATATTGGATGTATACCACACATACATAAAAGTATGTGTGTAGGTATGCACAAACACATATACTGAAATACCCTTTAGTACAGTATAAAACATCTAGGTTTTAAGCATGTCTACCTATGTATTTAGTATTTCAGATACAGCTTAAAAGACCAAAGAGATGCATGGAAGAGAAAATGTGCATCTCTCCTCCATCACTCAAAATGGTAGAGAGAAAAATAATACTTATTATAAATTTGCTAGTTTAAGAAAAAGTATATTCCATTTCTAACAATAAGGAGAAATGCAACAGCAGCTGCAATGCAGAATCCAGAGTTTGCTGCTCACACTTGGTATTTAATTACCAGTCCAGCAGAGGTTGGGATGGAGGAAGTACCAAACACTGCTTCATACAGACGCTTTCTATTAATTCAAAGAGGAAAAGTGCTGTGGTCCAAGAACATTCAGACTCTCCCTGCTCTGCTGAAATAAGTGCAACAGACGGGGCTTTAGAATAATGAAGTAGGGGAGGAAATAATAACAAAAGGGAGATTTTCCTGAGAAGGGGTATGAAATGACACATGAAAAGAGCCAGAGTGAACATCCTTCCTTACCATAGCAAGCAGAAAGCGCACAACCACGAAACTGTAGTAGTCAAATGTGAAGGCCACTGCGATGCCAAACACAAACTGACCAGCACTTGTGAACCATATAACACGCTGTCTTCCCAGCCTGCAAATCACAGCAGCAATAAAATTATGAATAACCACTAACATTCTATTAAAATACACCTGCAACTCCAGAGAGCCTTGCTGGAAGTTTAATAACTCACCACACAAACTCTGGTTTAGTTACCTGTATTAATTTTTCAGTAATTCCAACTTCCAAGAAAAAGGATGGCTGGAACTTCCATTCCACAATTCTTGGGTGAAAGCAATGTGCAGTGAGCATTACATATGTTCACCTCCAGATTCGAGTTTAACTTGTACATAACTGATCAGTAAATTTGCTCTTATTTATGAGGACATAAATCAGTTTTTCAGATATTTTATGTTAAGTAGCATCTTGTTTATAGTTTCTAATAAAAGTTAGCTGTGATAACACGTGCCATCCTTTGCCAAAGTAACAACCAATTAGGATGGTAATGGAAGGCTTCTGTAATATATCTTTGTCCACTTCTTTAAAATTGAATGCTCTAGTAAATGAAAATCACATAGTTCCCCTGAATTTTCTGATTGTATCACAGCACATACGCATGCATATACAAACGCAGAAATCCAGGAAGATAGTATACTAACAGCAAAAAAAAATCATGTCAAATACTAGCTTCACATCAACACAATGTAGCTTCCAGTGTAAAAGAAAGGCATTTAGTAAAAAAGAACTTCTATTTGTTTTCCTTCTTCCTGTATCTCAGGGAGGAAATATATGGAGTAAAGCCAGTTGTCCCTAAACAAGTGAGCACATCAATAAGAAGCTCATCTGAGAAGAAAACCTAAAAATCAGCAGTAGATATACAAGACTCTTGAGGATTCACTACATTCTATCTACAAATGCTCTGTAACACAAATTTTGTGGAATAATTTTTCTTCCCTGATAATATTTTCTTATTCTCTCTTATTATCTACTCCATTTGGAACATTTTCACAGATGGGGGTATTACTTTTAGACAGAGAGTTTGACGACTTCCAGGGGTGGTTTTTTTCTGTATTTGGTACGCCAATAAAATTCCTCCTATATTTCTCCCACCTTGACCTGGAGTCATGATTTGGTCTTTGATCCCTGCCAGAAGAGATCCCAGTAAGTCTTAGCTATCAGAGCTCTTCTGTTGGGAAATGTGTTAATTGGTAATGGGAAGACCACACAAGCTTATTTCCCCATCAGCCAGAATGTGTCAGATACAATAGCTTTCAGCTGTAAAGCCTACAGTTGTAAATCTGCAGCTCAGAATGTGTGTATTATCTGGCTGTCCATGGCTTGAATTAATGGAAATGAGAACAATATGAACCTAACCTTATCAATCACGTCTGAGCATTAATTAATAAAGTTATGAATTATTTAAAGGGATACAAAACAGATGTTGGCATTCTATTCTGGTTCTGTATTAAATACAGTTTTACAAAGCCTTGGATCGGGAGGCAGATCGATTCCACGTGTTCTAAAAGCCAAATTGAAAAAAAAAAAGCTCATCATTTTTTGCATTTCCATGTTGTAGCTGTCACACTGTAGCATTGTGCTAATGAAGGAAAATCAGAAAACTACGTCTGATCTCCTTGTTCTGCTTACACTGTCACGTGTGGGATGAAACGTCACCCTCCACCTAATAGAACTGTCAGTCAAGAAGTTCCTGTATAGAAAGACATAAATAACTCTAAACCAGCCTTCAAAGCAAAACAGAGGTACATAAATTGCCTGAGAAAACACCAAGCAAAACGTAGCTTGGGTATTTGATTCTCATGTGGACAGATGGGCACAGCTGGGCGTTCTTCTAGGGCAGGAATATGTCAGTTTGTGCTGAGAGAGAAAACCAACGGCGGCAGGAGGATACAGATGTGCATCCTGGGTCTCACTATTGCTTCTGAGTCCAGCTCTGAGGTTGAATCTCAGTGCGTGATCTGAGATGATACCCAGGGAGGGAGCTTTGGATGGGAATGGGCCTTGGAACTGTGAGCAAGAGAGTGCTAGGGTCAAGTCCCTCCACATACTGGCCCTCCTCATGCTCAAAGAGAACTTCGTGCGTGCTGGTAAATAAGTGAAGCTACAGCACAGCTCACCCACACCCATTTTTCCTCTGACCTGCACTAACCTTCAAAAGACTGAAGTTTAAGCTAATTTTTCAGGGAAAAGCTACAATTGGACAGCAAGGAAAAACAGGCGTTTAAGAATGTGGGGCTTGATCAAACCCTCAAAGCTTTTGCACCAGCCCCACTGAGCTGTCTTCATGACAGAGGTTAGGAAATGTGATTTTAAAATACATGATATTTAACCTTATAGTAGTCCTTCAGCTGTTTGTCCTATTACGAAATAAAAATCTACATTTCCACGAGGAATCTCTCCTCATGAAAAATGAGGTGAAAATCTACTCCCAGGTTTTACCACTGCTATTATGATGGGCTGTTGTCATTACTCTTAAAATAAATAAATTAAAAATCTAAAGGCAAATACTAGCTGCACAGGGCAATTTCAGGGATCAAGGTCTAGAACAATGGATGACATAAAGCACAAAAATAATTTTAAAAGTAAATGACTTGCGAATACATTTTAAAATTAGTACTTGCTATTGGAAAAAGAAATTGAGTTGAACAGATCTGTGAATAAAGCAATATCCAAACCTCCTGAATTTTGAATATGTAGTTATGAATACACAACGAATGAAAACAACAAAGCCAGATAGACACACGTGGAGTTATTGTAGTCTGAAGTTACAGTTTTCAGAGGATGGCACTTTACCTGTCAGCAATGTCACCAAAAATCACTGCTCCAATCAAGACTCCAAGCATGAATACAGGCTGGATTAATTTTGCAAGCCATTCCCGTTCACAGACCAGATCCCACTGCGTAACAACAGTGCTCTTCCACTTTGTATCATCATAGAGGAATCCATCAGAACAAGGAAACACAGACTTGTTGCCTTTGTATTCATATGCCAGATCCAAACCGACTTCTCGTTTGGACCTGCTGCATTGATCAAGTTCCCAGATTTCTCCATTTTCCAGCTGGACTACAATGTAATTTTCTGTTGATGTCCATAGTGTCCAGATGTCCTCTATACTTGATGCAGAGGAGTTGTGGAAAAGAACACTACTCACATTTCCAGGGAACCCACATACAAAGTTAGGAGTAACAGCCATGAACACAGATGCTAAGTAATGGATACCACATGACATAGCTTGAAAGACAGATGCAAAATAAACACATGCTTGAAATCTGTAAAGGGAAAGAAAAAATTTTACTGAGGGACAGCCCTCTATACAGGAAAAAAAATATTCAGCATAATTGTTTGAGAAGATCAGTAAATGGAGACATCATTAAGGTATCTAGTGTTTCATTGTGTAGTGCTGCTTCAATATTAGCTAAGCTCTGCAGGAGACCAAAGATGAGAAAAAGATCCACAGTAATCTATTAAGAAATAAATGCTGCTCCTAGTCATATGTTTAGTCACACAGAGAAGACCATTTGAAATGTAACAATTCTGAACTTAAGCACTTAGCTTGAAGCAATCTTCCACCCTCCAATCCTCTGTAGCACATTCCCTTAAAGTGTCTTAGATTACTTGAATGGTTAGAAAAAACCAAACTGTTGCAACTTCAGTTCTTAGGGTTAGAGATTTGTGCATCAAATAAAACAAACCAAACACATTACGCCCCTCATTCCATGTAATCATATCCCTTTAACTGTATTCCATCTATGTTCCATCTCGCTTTATGGCTGCCAAAAGACAAAGAGAGAATACATGCAGAAACACGTAGAAGATAGAATCTGAGCAATGTGAAATGTTTTGTACCAAAACAGAGCTCTGAACTGGGTTGGGTTTTGGCTTAAACAGGGTGTGCAGTTATCCATTAAAGATTGTATCATAGAGCAAACGTGGTAAAAGAATGTTTTATGTGTAGCCTGAATTTTGGCGTTTTAACAGCTTTTAAAACTTTCTTGAGATGCAAGTAAATCTTAGCATGAAAATTGCATATATATTCAGAATTTCAAAAGACTTGCAATGAACTCTAGTATCATTGTCTGCAAATTCTAGACAGTTTCTGATAATTTAAGCATAAGGAGTTCTTTTTGCAATTAAATGTTTAAATTATGCATATAATTAGTAAACATCTGTTCATTAAAAAAATCAAAATAGCTTTTGTTTCGCCTCCCTTTTTTATTTCCTGAAGGCCAATCAATTGCAATAATTTGAAGAAGCATTCCATGAGCTGCAGTATGTAGTAGCCGTTGATAGTATGAAACAAAAAGCAGATTTTTTTAAATGATCAGAGACTATCTCTGCTGAAGTTATAGGAAACGATGTCTAAAACCCAATTACCTTGAAAAGTCTTTTGAGAAAAGTCAGAGCAATTCCAATCCCTGTAATAAATGCAGCCTCTAGATACTCCTCTCCAAAATGTATCTAATCTAGCCTTGAATCCTCATAATAAAGATCTCAACGGTACATAGCCTAGGACTTTTAAATCATCTACCATCACAATTTCTAAATAATTTTGAAACTATCTACAGGCAAAGTATTTAAATAGAATTTACTGAATATATTGTCTTAATATCCAAATAACCTTTCCAATAAAACAGTTCTCCTCACTCTCCTCTGCCTTTTATCTTGTGGTTCTTATTTCTTTCCTTGGTATATGTAAACCCAGTAGCCTATCCTGTTCTTCCAATGGCATTTGAAATTGCTGTTATTCTGCTGCAGGGCTTTTTATCCCCCTTTCTCTTGACAACAGCTCTACTGACTTCTCCACAGCAGCCTGAGGTGTGGGTTGAATTGCTAAAACCACCACGGCAGCTCAAAAGCTGGCTCCACCTGCCTCTTGAGGGTACTGCAAGGCAATCCTCACACAGGTGCTGCGCTGCTCTTTCTTAACAAAACCAAGAGCTATGGTCAAGAGAAACGGAACATAACCACAGCAACCCTTAGGTCTACCAGTTCTCTCTCAAGAGAACAGTTTATTGAGGATTAAGTAGCGAGCCGTACATTAAAGCAGGGCTGAAACGGCTCTGAAAGGCTTTTGGGCTATCTTGGACCATTAAAAAGCAAAGGTTATGTTGAAATGTAACCTTTGTGACCCACGGATGGAGACAAATATGATCAACAATGTTTTTCAGTTCCTCTTCTCTAGTTTCATTTTAACTGTTCCCATTAAAAGGCACAAACTCATTTTTAAAATAGCAGAGCACAACCAAATTCAACAACCTAGGCTATTGTTGCTGTATATAGAATGCCTGAGAGAGATAATAGTAAATTAAACCCCCAGAAGCCATGCATTGACATCTTCTACTGGTAAAAAATGGTGTATCTGGAACCAGGATCCGCAGTATTTGCAATGTCTGTCATCATGCATCAGAAAATTGCACTGTTAGATAACCTACTTGGTATTTCCCAGAGAGAGGAAGAATGGAATCATTTCAAACTCCCATACACATTTCCTGAGTTGCCTAATTAGTCCTTGTGAGAACAAGAAATATCAGGATCATCATTTATCTTCTACACAGTAAGAGTAAGTAGGAAAAATATATTTATGCCCCGTTTTGTTGGAGAGGCTTGAAGGGAGATAACAACTTGTAAGGATACAGAATGAGAAGATGGCGTGAAACAATGCCATTGTACATAACCACACTAACTTTTACAAACTCAAACTCCAAGAGTATCACCAGCCCTACGATTTGGAGCAGGTCTAATTAATCCCTGGTCTGACTACACCCTTGAGAGTTTCATCTTATCTCTTCCTGAACACTTGTGATCATACTTCAATGGCCATTTTGACAGTTTGCTCCACTGTCAAATCTTTCTGTTGGAAAGTTTCTCTTTAAATCTAATCTCAATGTCCCCTTTTCAAATACAAGACTATTACTAGCTTATAAAACACCCTGGTGAAACCTTGAATAAATCTTGTCTTTTATCACTTCATTATACAGAATTCTCAGTTATCCCCTTCCAGTTACTCTCTGCAACCACACAAACTACAGTCTGTTACCCTTTCGTTTTCTTTGTGTCCTTTCTTTCTTTCCACCTCTATAAAAAGCAATAAAGTACTCATCTGTGTCATGCCATATTTCACCCACCTTTCAAGAGTTTAACTTCTATTAGGTATAACTAATTCTTGTAAAACCATTCTTCCATTTTCAAAGTTATGAAAATCTTATTCAGTTCCAACAAAGAAATCCACTCTGTAGTACTATTATTTTTCTCACCTAATATGCAGTACCAATGCTAAGCAAACACAAAAAGTCAGACAGAATACCAGATATACACTAATAGACATAATTTGAATATGGCTTCATTTAAGAATGGGAAAATGTGTTTTTACACCAAAATGACTGTGTTGCTCAGAATTTTGCAGGAGGGATTGCACTGCAGTTTTTAACCTTTACCTGCTCAATAAAAGAGCCAAGGAGCAGGCAGGGGGAGCAGGAATAAGGGCAAATAAAGCATGATGTGAAGTTAGAAAAGTATTTGGAATTACCAGTGTCTGAAGGCATTCCACACCACACTAACAGACTACTTAGCTGCCTGTAAAAGCTATTTACTGCTCTCTCCAGTAAAATTCCACACAGGGCTGGCTAAGTCCCTCTCTGTATACACTCTGTATACACATATATTTTTGTATATACAAACCACACAAAAACTATCCTGAAAGCCCTGTTTTGCTGTGAAGGCAAAATTCATTGATGACCACAGCAGTGTTGTAAGAGCATTCCCACTGATGCTAGATTGAAAAACCCAACCTTACAAGCTGCTGACAATCTCTCCTGTGGGTAGGGAGAGATTTTCTTCTAGAGAGACCTGTGGTGTAAAGGTCAGGAAATTCCCTAACCTGCATGGTTATCAAAGAGGAATGAAGCAGACCACTAGGGACTACACAGAGAAAGCACGAAAAGTGTGTAGGGAGGACGACACGAAGGGATGTAAGAAGGAAGAGAAGTATGTAGGGACGGGATGAAATAGGGGAATACTACAGCCACATGGAACTTTGCTTTCCAGATCAGCTGAAGGCTGCAAAGGGCCAAGGACCCAGGTCCAGCCCCTCAGCAGACAGAGGAGTGCAGGAACAGAGGCTGGGGCGGCAGACAGTGCTGAGCGAGGAGGGACACACAGCTGCTGCCTTCTCTACCGGCGCCGGGGGTCCCTCCCTTTGAGCCTCTGGGTACGTGAGTCGTATCTCAGGCGCCGTGCAGTGGCCGTGCCGATGCCCCTCCCCAGCCTCACAGCCCTGGGCCAGGTTCCCGGGCCGTGGCCGTGCGATGGCCGAGCAGCCCCTCGCCTCTGCGGGGGGACGCGGTGCCGGGGCAGCAGAGCCCCCGGGACCAGCCCTGCCTCGGGCTGTGTTGGGCCAGGAGGTCACAGAAGAACGTACGCACGGGTCACACACTTCACCGACCCTGAGGCCCAGGTTAAAGTCTATGCTGTCCTTGTCCCTACTGTAAATGATTAACTTTTTTCCCGAATTCTTAATTTAAGAACACCAAATTGATAAGGAAGTCCTTTATTATGGAGCTTAAATCTTTTATTGCAGACAAATATGTACTATAATCCTTTTATTAGCCTCACTAAACTCCATTTTAAAAGTTAGATTTCCCTGAATAAAGAAATACTGTTGTTCATGCATCTAAATAGTAAGAAAATACCATTGCAGGAGCAAGAAATACTATAGAAGTTCACCAAAAGAAAGCAAATTCTGTGATTTATTTTCCTGGACTGATCTCAAAAAAGGCAGATTTTGGCAATGGTATTTTATATGCCAGCCATCTTCACATACAACAGATTGTGTAACATATATTGTTGCAAACAGTTATTTTCAACAACCTATTTTACAGATAACTTTTTCTTTTTAAAACCCACATTTCTT
Source organism: Atrichornis clamosus (assembly GCA_013400975.1). Classification (NCBI taxonomy): domain Eukaryota; kingdom Metazoa; phylum Chordata; class Aves; order Passeriformes; family Menuridae; genus Atrichornis; species Atrichornis clamosus. The sequence continues at coordinate 26,430 of WBMZ01005463.1, forward strand.
GCAATTTTTAAAATAGTTCTGTTAACATGATGACTATCCTAAAAGGTATGATAATTTCTCTCAGTGTTTTTCCATCTCTTCAGTGACTTGCCATGGGAGATAATTATTTGGCAAGCACATTTTGTCACTCTTGCCAGGAGTGTCAAATATAGAAGTCAAGAAGACTTTATAGGTTACTGCTCCAGTATAGAGACGCTTAATGAATGCCAGAAGTCAAATGAGCCTAAAACTGTCTTCCCAAAAGCTTGAGCAAGACACAACACGAAAATGTTCCAGTCTTTCTTAAAATATTTCTGTGAAATTTCTCCACAGTTTTTTTTTTTCAGTTTACAGTTTATAGTAAAAAAAGATTTTTGCATTTTCTATTTCCTCTCCACAAGTTTTAAGATCTCACCAGTAAGAAAAGCAACTGGTAATATCATGTCAGTACCCGAATTGAAGAAATATTGTTCCATAAAGATAAGGAACTAGATCTCAGACTATCATTGCCCTGGCTGTAGCCTCATGACACAACATCCCCATGGCACTGTCACTGCAAAACACGTCCTCCCTTCTCTTTTGCCACTGCTTATCCACTCCCTTGAGGGTGAACTCTACCCTCAGCTGTGGTGATACTTCTTTGGTGGACCATCTGTGAATTTTGTCTTGCAAAGTGATCTGATTTGAATAACAAAATCAAAATTGATATCAAATTAAAAAAAAAGAAAAGCAACAGGCTAGACTAGTTGCTCAATCTAATTTATATTGTGTCCATGCAAATAATCCAAAGCAGTCTGTTTGAAAGGTGATGCATCTGGCATGTAAAAAATGCTTGAAATGCATTTTGCCACATATATGTTGGAGAATAAATCCCCAGTCTTAAGAGTACTTTTAGCATTGTCTGTTATTGCAGTGTACAGCAGGGACAAAACTTGTTTTTAGACACTAACTTTATGTTAAATAAAATAAGAATCTTACTTCCTTGTCTGTTCATCAAAGAGAGAAGAAGGGAAATTACTAGGTACTCATCAAAAGCTAATAAAAACATTTTTAAGTAATTTTAGTGTAAAAGGGACTTACAAAACTGGTTTGTTATTAGCAAAAGATTTGTACTATTCCACAGGAACTCTTACAGGAACTATTTTTACTGCTTGTCTTCTCAACCACCTCATTTGTAAGTTTCTTAAGTCAGAAAACAGTATGTTTTTGTTATGCAGTGTATGCTCAATAGGATGGATTCAGTGGAAAGAAATTTCCAGATATTTACTATTTCTGAAAGAATTTGTGTTCACTAACCACTTAAACCTCTGTATTCCATCCTGGGGTTTTTTGGTGGTTTTTTTTAACATGAGAAAAGCTATTCAGCATTCTTTCCACTCTAAGCCAAAAAGCTATGATGCACTTCCACTTTTATTTTTTTACAGAAAAGGAACTGAACGTGACTCAAGAGTATTTTTACTACGGTGCAGAGATATAGCTTTGGAATCAGCCTTAAATATACAACAGCCTTATTTGACTTACAGTGTCAAGAATAAACTTCCTTCCCTCCTAAGGGCACTTTAAACATCGCTGAGACTTGGTCTCAGCCCACAGGGTTATTTCCAGAATTTGTTTTCAGAGGCAGAAGGTGCTGTGTTGGATGTCCAGTTTAAATGCATCAACAGCACAGATGCAACAGGAACAAGGAAAACTATGGAGATCAGGAAGACCCTAGGAATTATATATCATCACTGATGAGAATGTGTGCAGTCACCGAATGGCAGACACTTAGCAAATCATTCTTACAGTTGTTTAAAACTGATTCTCTGAAGAATTCACTTCTATCCCATTAAACTTAAGCACATTTCCCTTTGACTAAGACAAGACCAGCATTCGTTCACCAGAGTCAAGAAGAAAAATACATTGGCTAGTCAGTCCTGCACATTTGGTATGACAGCTTAGACGAAGAAAGTCACATCAGTGTAAAAATAAAGAATTAGTGTGACAGAATTAAGGGCCACGCTTTAAAAAAATATTTTTTTGAAACTTAATAGAACAGTTCTTCATTTTTGACTCTTTAAATCAGGCACATTAGGTTCCTGTCATCATCGCCTGTAACAAAATAATCCCATTGATAAACACTGCGGGGTTTCGACAGTTTAGCAGCACAGCTTTGACCTAAGGACAGCCACGCACGGCCCAAGGGGCAGCTGCTGCTAAAGGTGCCCCAGTGCTCCCTGCTGCCCCTCTGCCAAGGGTTGCTGCTCCCCAGGGAGAGCCAGACAGAAGGATGGGCTGTTCACGGCTCAGCCACTCCAGCCAGTGCCCAGCCTTCTCGTGCAAATGGCAGCGAGACTGGGAAACACACAGAGGCCCTGGATTTAAACTCAAGCAACCAAGCCACACGTGAACATTCCACTCTTCACTTTCCGGGGAAAGTAACCTCTGATTAAGGGGGGAACACATCACTGGGAGCAACAGCAAGTCTGACACTGGAGTCAGAATTTTTTTTATTCTAGTTACCCACTTGTCCTTTCTGCTTTACATGTGCTAAGGATATATGCCAGGTAATTTAATTTAAAAAGAATGTGATCATGTAGTTTGTAAGTTATTTAGCTTTGTTTTGGAATTACTTGGACTAGTGCTAAACACAGCAGAGTGGTTACACTTGAACAGTAGTAACACTTCAGGCTCTATACTTGGAAGTTTCTATTCCAGAAATGGCACTTCTATAAACATCTACCATTTAGAAAATTAGCATGTACCCTGCATGATATATTACTAGCATTACTTCTCACAGAGAAAACTCAATTCCAGTTTCTCTGGTAACACTGTTGTCTTCTGGTCAGCCTCTGTTTTGTGGACAAATCCAAATTAGGTATTTCATTCCCTTCCACACTGTACCTTTTCCATCAGCTTGTGTAAGCAAATCATTTCACATTGTAATCTGTAAAGTGTCTGGTAGAATTTAAGAGCTTTTATTGAGATTTCGTCTAATTATAGACATGGGCAGTACTTCATGTATAAACTGTTATATTTCATTCTTCCTTTCCCATTTAGGAAATCTGATGTTTTCTGCTGGTTACATTGCTGACACAGTGGTCTAACTTTGTTCAAACTAGTTTACATTTATTTTATCTGATTTTTTTTCTGTCTACAATCCTGAAATAAAACTAACTGGTTGTCATATTAATTATGTCCTTACGTCTTCGTTATTCTGTTTACATATTTCTACTGCAAAGCTCGGAATCTGTTGTAGTTGACGGTACAGACACATGAATTGAATCTACTCCACAGTGGTAAGAACTGCCCATTCTGAAGCAATGAATAAGCTATTTTTTAAAGATTAATTTGCAGAATAATTAAGCCTTACAGTTGTCATAGTTATATTATGCCTTTTAAGAAGACTTTTTTTTCGGTTTCCTATTTATAGTAACACCTAAGAAGATTTGGATGCAGACAGCTTATTTTCAGTCTGAATTCTACATAAATTCTCTTCATGCCATACCACACATTGTTAAACAAACTACTCCAGGCTTTAAATTTCTCTATTGAAAATTTAAATTCCTTCCTGCTTGGAAAATGATTGTAAAATTTCTCCTTCTTACAGGTTTTTGAAAGTTCTCATGGGAAAAGGTAAAACAAAGGAGAAATCTGTGTAATTAATGTCAGAACACCAAAATTTTCACTTTCCTAGCAAATGTTTGTAACTGTTTCTGCATATACGAGTATCTCCTGAGTTTTCAGTTAGAAACAATAAGGAATATTAGCTCCCTGGATTGAAGTATGTTTAAATAATTTCTATAAGTAGTTGATAGAAGTGTCATGGAATTTTGGGTTTCTCCATTCTGTCAATCTTCCTTCATATAAGCAGTGATTTTATCCATAGCATTACTTTTACAGCCTAGAATATGATTGAGGTGATTTGGTCTATTTCTATGGGCTACATAAAGCAGTTTTAACTAGAAAATGTATCATTTTACTCTCCCTGGCTCCATTTGCAACTCTTAACAATGTTCTTTGCTAGTTCTGGCATTCACCATAGTGATTCACCATCAAAAGCAGAACAGAAAAGCTAAAGTAAAGACCTTTGCCTTATTAGCTTTTTATGAATATTTCGATTTAAAAAAAAATATCACTTAACAAGATGTTACATTTTGGGAGTTAAGGGTCAGATAATCCTGTCTTCTAAAATTTGGGACAACGTGTAAATCAAGGCATCGCTTCAGAAAAGGCAACTCAGTTTCAGCCACAGATTCTTTTCTGCTGAAGAGAATACTGCCAGTCACAATCCTACCTGTATGGAATCCTACACTTGCAATTCTATAGCTCTACAACTTGAAGAAAGGGATTCAATTTAATGCACGGTCTGTTGTGGTCAAAGTATTGTCTTCTATTAAACCTGGTTTTGCTTATGGATGAATTGTTTAAGTCCGTCCATATTTAGCAGATATGTTCTACATTCATAAATAAAATAGCCTCCACACCAACAGTTTTTTTCTGTCTCTGTCAGAGTAGCTTGTATCTTCTGAAGACTTTCTTAAAGCCCAATTAGGATACTGCAGAGGATAAAATGTATCTCCTTTCTCCCTCTCTCTTCAGGAGTCTACACCGAAGACCCACCAATCGTTTACCAGCTCTTGAGAGGGCTCAGGTTAGTGACCCTGGCAGCACATCTTCTCCAAGGCAAGGCAAGTTATCTCTAAACCCACATAAAAGATGGTTCCTGAGCACAAGAGGACTTTCAGCTTCTTTTGCATGTTCATAGCTCCTCTTCTCTCCAAACTGTTCCTCTTCTCTGGAGATGCATAACCCACTCTTTACTTCCACAGTACCATCAGGTTCTTTCCTTGAGCCTTTCTCCTATGGTATCTCGTACAAGGGAATTGTCTGGAGTAATGCTGTATTCTAGCTTCACATTAATATTTACAAGCGATATGCAGGTCCCATTCTCACAAGAATAAAGAAGCTGAATTCTGCTCAAACCTATCAGGATTCTTCTACATAAATCTACTTTTGTATTAACTGCCTCCTCTATTCTTAGTGAGTGAGACAGAACTGAGGTTGGCTACACTGACCTACAAAGGAGGACAGTTCTCCAAGAAGCCTAAAATATAGGTGTAAATGAGATAAGATCCCACTTGCTATGAACCTGGGACTAACATGAATTATCTCTCTCAGAAAAGTGGAGCTATAACAACTTTATGGTATTTGCCAGCTCTGCTGACATACACCAGTTCTAAAGATGCAGAAAAAAACCCACAACAATTTATTCTGAAATATGATACATAAACATAAATTATTTAAATGAAATGTGATATCATCAGTATAATTTCACCATATATTCAATGGCTTTGTGTCAGAGAATGCTTTCGGATACTGCTTATCTATTATTGCTCATTTTTCACGTTTTGTATTTGACTTTCGCTCTAGCACTAGACAGGCATCTGTCAAATGAAATAATATATCATAGATATGGAAGTATTTGTTTATGCAAGAAGGGCTAAATGAATATTATTAGTAACATCATCTCATTTTTCATCAAAGACTCAAAGATCTACGGCTGCAATTGAATGAGTATAAAGATGTATTTTTGCCTACTTTGTAAGTTCTAAGTGATTGCAATAATCTTCCCTTTTCCTTCTCATAAATTTGCAGGTTTTATTCCCTCACCTTCCAAAACTTAGGGATTTCTATGTTTTCAGAACAGGCCTGATCTCTTATTTCTTTGATCTTAATGCTCCCCATTCAATTCACCGGAATCAATCTTTCCTGGAATTACCTGTACTCAAGAACCTGACAGCAAGGACTGCTGATGAAAGCCAGCCTAGCAGGCGTTGTGACAGTGGTACTGTTGCATACAGGGCACTTGTTCTGATGTCTCACAAAGAGCAACACAAGGATCTGGGTATCTGCTCCAAGTTGTCCTGGAATGCCAGCTAATGCTGTAACACAGAAAGTGACCTGCCAAAACTATTTCCCACCCCCCAACCTTCCAGTGAAGATTTAAATTGTTAACTTAGGTTGAAAGTAAAGAATCTGCATGTTTATTGTACACTTTGATGCAATACAATGTATACAGTATGCAATCCATATATATCTATACTATTTCTCTAGATACCCTTTCCACTCAGTGAGGAACTACAGACAAATCTAGGATTTACCTTATCCTAAACTACAAGTTGAAAACAGGACAGCTGGATCGTGTCCTTATTGGTCCAATTCTCCCTCGTGACTTAACACAGATGTCTGAAGTTTACACTATAGGCCTGTAAAGATAGTGGGATGAGCTCACTAGTGCCCTGATTTGCACAGATGGTTTCCCCACACAGCTAGAACAGACTTTTACAGATGTATCAGGTAGGAACTTAGATCCTTCCAAATCTTTCACATCTTAGGGAGAATCAAAAAGTCACGATATGGTTTGAAAAGCTCAGGCCATCGTGGATGTAACAAATTTAAATGGCACTGAACTCCACCCAAAGTGTGGTGCTGATTGCTCTTTTTAGGGAGGCAAATTATTCTCAGTTCTTTCAAGCACATTTTCAGCACTTCTCTTCTACTTCTTGCTGCCTTATTGGCCTTTTCCATCTATTCTCCAGGGCCTGTTCTGTATTCCAGCTTCAGCACCACTGCTGGAGCTGCATCCCTGATGCAGCTACCTCATAGTAATGCCTCCAAATAATAGGAAGAGGAAACCTAACTTCACCTCTTGATGAAAACATTTTCTTGAGGAAAGGGTTCAGTCTATGATCCAATGTGTGGTGCTTCCAGATTCCTCCAGCTATATTTTCACTGCATGTAATTTTCAAAGAACCTCTGCTCTGTGTGAGGTGAGCACTATAGTTTGGCTGTCAATGTATGATATTAAGGTATACATTAGTTCTCTAAGCAATTTCAGTATTTTCCAAAGACAACTAAGATTTATCTCCAAGTGTATGGACAATTTGACAGATCAACCATCATTATTAGTGCTTGCAAATCTGTCTTCTACAGTTTGTCATCACACTTTTTCCAGTCTTGTCCTCGTAACCAAGACATAGTTACCTCAGCTGGATTCTTCTCTGACTTGCTACTTTTTCCATATTTCTGAGAAGTTGAGAGTCTCATGTTCTTGCTCAGGTGCTATAGCTTCGTGCCTCAAGCTACCTTAAATAAAATGTCAGCAGTGTATGTATCTCAGTACCATCCTTGTTGTGTACAGCAAAATGCTGGCACGTCACTGAAGGTGCTAAAGGCTCCTGGGGCCTTCGAAAAATTCTGTAAATTGAATGGTGTTTTCTACATGCATGATTTTACTTCCTGCAATAAAAACTTTCCATGAGTAAAGCCTTTTATAAAAATTTCGTTCCAAATTTGAGATATCTTAGTACTGCTGAAAACCATTACTATTATGAGAAAATTACCAACAGAGCTTTTATAGGAGTGGTATCCCAGTCTTGGGTATCATATTACAGGGAACACACTGTCCAGTACCCTACATATTTCATTTCCATTCACACCATAATATTTCAGGATGAAACAGCTGATCACCAGCTCCTTGACGTGTGTGATAATTGCCTTATGCTGCCATAACTGTGTCTCTGCTACAACTTTGTTTAGAAGCCAGCCTGAGGGATTGGCAACATTTCAGAGGTGAATCTCAGCAGTCTGGTTTACAAATCATAATTGATTTACCAGCTTCGAGCTTCAGTGTTGCTCGCATTGCAGGTTTGAGCCTTAGAGAAGTAATGGAGAGCACAAGTGCAATGTCATGCTGCTTTTATTTAGTAATCTTTCTGTTATTATAATCTACTTTTTAACCTACTTCTCTTACTCTAATCTACTTTTTCAATCCAGGAACAGGCAGGCACCTCCAGGGTGAGGATACCAGCACATTCGGAGGCAGAACACTTTTGTCTGTGCAGACCCCACTTCAGACTGCCCCCAGGATGAGCCGGATCTCAGCAAATGCTGCTAGTACCTCCTGCAGACCACACCGCTGGTGCGCTGCCACCATTATCCCAGAGCACTTGCCAGTATCCAGCTTTGGTTCTGAGTCTTGAGAGCATTTCCACTTTTGCCTAGTCAGGCATAGATAATAAGACCTTTGTTTAAGCGGCTAGAGTTTGCTCTCTGAAAACACAGGGTTGTCTCGCTTCTCCAAGGTTATTATGATGCCATTCAACTGACAGGACTAAGCACTATTTGCAAAATATCCCAAAACACACCCCCCACCAAAAAAAAGGGGAAAAAAGAAGTGCAGCCAAGTCCCCCTGCTCTATCCTATGAACATCTGAGATGAGCACAGACTGACTCAGATGTTACAATATAGCATAGTTATAAGATGAAGAACACTTATCAAGCATTTCTGTCAAATACCATGCCTGACTAGGAGCCAAAGGAGGACTTAGATTTGAGACTCTTCTGTCTGGCACATTCCAGTAAATACAAACAGCTGTCCACTGATATATTTTGAAAACTGAATGACAGGTATGTTGCAATAAACTTTTCCACTGTATGAGGTAGCCAGTATATGGGCAAAAAAAAATTTTTTAAAAAACAATCTCTAAACCACAGCACTTTGTTCATCTTCAGTAAACTACTCAAAGCTTAAACAGAAATTCACATTTTATTGTTTACAAATATTAATTTTGTGTAGGAAGTACTAAATACTAAATGTAGTAGTACTTCAAAAACATCTTGTAATGCTTCCATCTTCTTAACTAAAACTCATCTGTTCAAATGCTGAATACAATGGCCTGCTTCTCCATACTAGCTTGGAAAAGGAAAACCGTTTTCTTTCCATGTCTAACAAGTACACTTCTCCACTTGAAAAATGTATTTTTGTTGGGAAAAAAATCTTTCAAGATATATGTAAAACATCTGAGTTTGAAAAATCATTTCTTGAAAGTGTTATTATTTGCTTTTTGTGAAAAGAAGTGGTGAGCATGATCTTTGAGATACTTTGGACTCCCTGTTATCTGATACAAACTAAGAATTTCTGGAAATAACATATACACAGCACAATTTGCAGATGTAATCTGATCACAAGCACTGTGAGCTATGAAACAAGAGAGAGGATAAAGGGCATCAGCATGAAAAGAGGATCCTGGAAAAGTTCTGAGATGTGAAAAGAAGACAGACTGTTTGGTGTAGGGCTTTAGAAGTGAACCAAGAGCCCTGCAAAGCAGCAAAATGAGAAATTGTGTTAGCACTGGCCATTCAAATGTTGCTACTACAGCACTGACCAGCAGTGTCTGCATTGTCAAAGTCCACTGAAAGAATCTCTACAGAAGTCAAGCAAGGTTTTGAGCTAAGCAGAGTCTCTCGTCTATTTACGAACACTAGTAAAATTCCAGGGAAATTAAGGGAAAATGTTGAAACTGTTGGTAAATGTATTAAGGTCTACTAAACTCCATGTTTGGCTGCAACAAGTGACCATTCTATCCAAACAGGCAGACTGTCCTGCTTCCCTCCTCCTCACAGTAGCAATTGCTAATCTTGGGTTTGCTTGCTTCTAAAGTCTAAATTGTAGCAGCTCCGTTGACCAGGCAAAAGGTTCATAGAAGATGACAATGTAAAGATGTCAAAACCTGAATAAATACATAAACATTCCAGTAAAGATAAGTAGCATTAATTTTTAATTTATTAGACAGTCTAGCAGCTAGCAAAATAAATTATTTATAAAGCCAACATTTGAAAATCTAGATAACTTACTCAACTTTGTAAAAGACAGAATATTTCAAAAGAGAAGGCTTAAAGATTCTGGAAATACTTCATTACAAAATCTGGAAATAGTGTCAGTGATACCCAATCTTCCCCGCTCTCCCTGGCAATTTTCACCACCTGCTTTTAGCTAAAGTATAAGCCAAGATTTGAAAACTGTTAATCACAGGGAAAACGCTACGTACCGCGTAAGCTGCATCTCATAGCTACCAGACGTTCCAGCTGGGAAATCAAATCCTTACGCTCATCCACACTTACCATAAGGGGTACCTTACCAGATTTCTCTCCAGACAGTTATTCCTGATTAGATCATGTCTCCAGTCAGCACTCTGCCATGGTGTACATCAGAGCTACAGAATACATAGCCTGTTCCTCATCAGCAACCCCATATGTAAGCTTTGTGTCCTGCTAGTAGGTTAAAATCGCTAAAGTTTTTACAAGTCCTTTGGTTTACCTGGGAATTAGATGTGCCGGCAGTGTGAGCCATCCAGCCAGCTCCTAAGGCTCGCCTACCCACTGTGTACACACTTTGCTGCCAACCTTATGCCCATTAGCCATGTTTCCCCTTTCCCAGCATGTCACTGCCAGTGACAGCCAGTGTCTGCCTGTACCTGGCTTTGCCTGATGGGCCCCTGAGAGGGTTTGCAGTTGGAGTGGGTGGGCAGAAGGGGGCTGAGGCAGGGGCCGAGAGGGAGAGCCCATAGGTGCAGTCTGGCAGGAACTGGTGCATGGGAGAAGGGTGCAGTTCACTGCAGGTAAATTGGGAACTTTAAGGCTTGGCAACCCTTTAGTGATGAGGCCATGTGAGTCAGACACTACTATTTGTCTGTCATTCAATCTCTGCAATGGAGAGCAGTGATCTCATGCTCCAGAGACAAACTCAAGAACAATGTTTAAAACAACCTTCTTGAATTTATAGGCCACAGATGCTACCCATGTCCAGATTCAAATACAGGCATGAAGTCTTCCTTTAATGGCATAGGCTACAGAAGACAGTACATTTTTAAGGTTGCTCATACATGTCTCAAGACCCAGCTAAGAATTATGGCATCACTGAGACTTGTGAAAGAGATTCCAAACGGAAGGTAAAATATTGTCAGCATCCATGTGAATATCAATTCTATAAAATTCACAATATTAATCAGTGTGAAAGGTTTCTAATCATCTGTATATGAGTAACTTTTATACAGCTATATATTCTATATTACATATATATAGAATGCATACATACTATATCCATATTTATATATGTATGAACAGCTGCTCATTCTCTACTGCATCTGTCAGATTTTAAGAAAATCAAAAGAGTCTCAAAATACTAACAGTCATGCTTGGATTGCTCAGAATCTGACTGTGTTAGATCTACAGAATCTATATATAGTGCATAGGTTATATGGGCTTTATGGGAATTGCTTGAACTGAAGAAATGAACAATTGATTATCTGTCAGTGACATGATGATGCAAACTCAGCAGAACTAACTTCATGATTAGAGTTATGAACAACTTTTTATATGAAACATGATCATTTATCTAGCACTATCAAGGGATTAAAAAGAACTTTTTACAATATGTTTAAATAGCTCCATCCACCATAAGCTGCTATTACACTTACTATTATACTAGACCACTGATGTGGTCTTTGAAATCTCAACCAGCCAAGAGTCTAATAGGACTATGCAAATTTTGGTAGCCTGCACTTCATCTCAAAGCTCCTAAACCTAAAGCAGCCCCTATTGAACTGCATCTCAAATAATCTGGTACTTAGATGTGAGGTTATTGCTGTAGAATTGTTCTCCTTTTAATTGCAAGGAGTAGCTTTGAAAACTTTAACTAAAGTATTGATAAATGTTCTCAAGTAGGATAATTACTCTGGTAATTAGAAATAACTACTTTTGGGTTATATTAGCATACAGTGTCAAGTGCCTGCTTTCCACAGTGAGCACACAAAATAGAAGAGTAACAGCAGCAGAAAAATAAACTGATTACTAGAATTTCTCTCCTAGTTCACACACAGAACAAGGTATTTTTGTTGCTGACCCACAATTGACAACGAATGAGATTACGTTCAGATAGATATGCCTGTATGTGACAACTTAGTCAAATACCTAATTTAAGCATAGGCCCCAGTAAAGCAATCCTAACCACCTGAAGAGGCTGTTGATACCCACCACTACTGCTTTCACATGATATTAAGAGCCTCTCCTGCTGCAGAGTTCAGGTATGCACTTCTACCACTAAAAGGAGCCCCCAGGCTTTGTCTAAAATGCCGCTCCTGCCTGCCCCTGAGAGAAGATCAGCATTGAGTGCTAGGCTGGCTCACTGGTCACCAAGCTAGAAAGCACAACTCTGCAATACAACAGCTTGAACTCGTAGCCAAGTTGTGACACGTGGGTCTATTCCGGCCATCTGCTCCAAGGAGCGTGTGTCTGCAAACCCCACGATGATCAGCACGTCACGGAAGTGCAGGAGAGAACTCACTGTGAGGATGTGCACCCATTAGTCTTAATATTCATATCCTCTAAAACTTAATATGCTTGCCAAATATTTCTTCTCCGTTACCTGCTACAAGCAGAGTCTCATCTACCAGCCCTGCACCCAGAGCTACAAAGCATACACACACGCCCACCATGCCTGCGTATCCATATAACAAACCCATGCCTGTATACATATACAGCCCAGAGCCACAAAGCACATCAAAGGAAATTCACCACAATGCATTACACCATTTACCACATGGGTAAACACTTGCTGATAAGGACATATACATATATTCCATATCCACGTAACACATGCAACAAACACAGCTTCAATAAAAACACGTTATCTACTGCACTCAACAACTCTGTGCAGACACAGCCTGAGTGCCACACCGTATTCCTATGCATACTGCGTGTGCCCTTCTGTCACCACTAAGTGCACAGGCTGTTCCAGACCCTGGGGCTCTGTGTGTGTGTGTGAATGCTCACATGCACAAGCAATGTGTGAGCATTAAGTGCCTAAGAGTGCATGGCCACGAATGCGTGTGACTGCACAGTGCGTGGGGATGCCCGTGGTGCCGATAGATGAGTGAGGCCGTGTGGGAATGGGTGCTGTGTGGTGCCTATGCGAGCAGGCATACACAGATGTGTGTGCACAGTGTAAGTGAGCGCTGCATGTGTATGGAAGAGTGCACGCAGGAGGGTGTAGAGCGCTGCAAAAGCACGCGGCACTGCCTGTCTAGAGTGAGTTCAGACACCGGCGCGCAGCGTGCCAGTTTCAGCGTGCGTGTGTGAGACCGTCCCGGTGCGTGTCAGTGTGACGGCCAGTGCGCGTCTGTGAATCCCCTGCAGCCTGTGCCATGCCGGGAGCGGTGCACGGTGCTGTGTCCCCGTGGGGTAGCTGCGACAGCCTGCCTGCGCGGGCGCCCATCGGTCCCTGCACGGGGATGTCCGGGTGTGACAGCCGCGGTGTCCGCCCGCCTGTGCGAGTGCGCGGGGCAGCCCCCAGTACCTGCCGAAATGTCCCAGGGAGTCGAAGAGCCGCTCGGAGCTGGGAGCCATGGCGGCGCGGCTGCAAGCCGGGAGCCTCGGCGTCGCTGTCCCGGCGGTGCGGAGAAGAGGCACTGTCCCGTGCCGTGCCGTGCCG
>WBMZ01005465.1:0-54416 GCA_013400975.1 Atrichornis clamosus
ACTTTGTTTTACTACATCCCCACGGCCCAGGATAGCTGTCAGAGAGCTTCTACCCTTTTCTAGAGAGCTATTTTTAAGGTCACACACTCAGAATTAACATTCTGAGATAGATACTGGCTTGAAAGGGGAGCATCTGACACAGTAGTAGGTAGATGTTAACTTTTTAACAGCAATGAGTTCTGGTGCTCATGCCCTAGGGCAAATTTGAAAGTAGTAATGAAACATTCAATTGCCTGGAGGAATCTGAGCGAAATCATTCAACTAGAGGAGGCAAGAGGACATATTCCAGAACTATAGAGGTAGATCACAGCAGCCTGTATTAAATCCATGTTTCCTCTGGTCTACAGTGCCTAAAACCTATGAAAAGACAGCAAGTTACCTACATGTTTACAACCCCTTGAATGTTTGCACACATCATATGCTGTGATTTCTACACAGGTTATTACAAAAAGCAAGCCAGGCAATCTTCACAGCAGAAATTCAGTCTGTGTTCCACTGGCATCTGCTGCCCTGTAATATTGAATGATTTTCTGTTTATAAGGTACCTTTGAAAGAGTTTTATTATAAAACTGCATACACACAGGACTGCCTCCAAGCCACCTCATTCTTCTGGCTTTTCCATGATTTATTACATGCTTCTATCAGTAACTTGAATTACAAAATGATGGGATCAGTATCTGGGGAAGGCTGAAGGAAGGTAAGCTATGGGTTCTGGCTTGGTAATGTAGTGCCTGTATCATGAGACTACTATTTGTAGCAATGCAAGAAAGCAGGCAGATTAGTGCATTAACTATTCCTGGCATTTAGACAGTTTGGTGATATAGACTGGGTTTATGCAAAACCACACACATATGCAGTATCTGAACAGATAGGTCAACATGAGAAAAAATGACTGCCACACATGTCCTTGATAACCTATGATGAAACCCATATGAAAGACAGAGAGAAGCAACACATTCCTAGGAGCTGAGATTGGCATTGCAGAAATATCACTGTTTATTGCTCCAGTTATAATGTAAAACTGAGGGCACTCATAGTTGCAGAAGAAATGTCAGCAAAACATCAGCTGAATTTAGTTCTTATTTCTCTATCAACAAATGCACATTGCTGGACACCCTGCAGTGTGACAGTTCTACTTTATGCTCAAATCAGAGCATAACAGCAGTAATAGCTCTGGAAGCTAATTAAAAAAAAAAAAAAAGGAAAATTATAGAAAAGTTTACCTTTTTCAAACAGCTCCTCAAGCATTGCATTGCAGCTCCTGCTTGTTTTATGTCCATGCTGAGGTCCGCTTGCATGGGTTAGCATCAAGCACTCTTTACCAAATGCTAGAACTAGATGAAAAGCTCCAAACCTGGAAATTCTATGCATTGAATTAATGGCATTTCAGAGAGAACATGGCAACTGAGGCCATCCATTGGTAGGAATATGTTTTATTTTCTTGCTAAAGACAGGAAGTTTGACATAGTTTTCTGAACACCACACATTCTTAAATTACCTGCCCAAACTAGGAGTATCAAAATATGATTTACAAAGTGAGGTGTCCGTGCATGAATCAATGAATATTTCAGCTGTTTGCAAGAACTGTATCTGTCTGAAGAATATTAGTCAGCTCCTTATATTGGAGAGATTTTTACTTTTGAGAAAGAAGTTCCACCTATATGAACATTCATTTTTAAAAGGGTTGCAGAATTTATTCAGCCAGGAAAACAACTGATGAAGGTTGTCTATTAACTACAGGCAGTCTGGTGGTTACGAGGCACTGGAGACTTTTGGTAGGTTTTAAGGTCCTGCAGGCAGCAGTTGAAGTATAGATGTGCTTTTAACCAGTACTGTGCAGATGATTTGCTCACTAGGAAGCACATATGCAAAAATACCATTAATTTTCTGCTATCACTTAACAGCTCTATCTGAAACAAAGTATAAAAGTATTGTAAATATTTGGGTACTTTATTTTCCTTTTATAATATTGCTTCTGAAATTTAATTAGGATCCAATCTAAGATCAACAAGGATATGATAATTAAATAAAAATATTTGCATCAGTGTGAAACCCCTCTAGGCAGGTGATATTCCTAGGGGAACTGTTTTGATGGTTTTTATAACTTCCAGAAAAGCAAACAGCTATCTATCAAGTAATAGCTGCAACGTTTCACCAAGTTTCTCTGCTACAGTGGTCACTGTGGCTCTGCCTTGTGGAAACACTATATTATCTTCTCTGTTCTTCCCATACTGTCTCTTTAAAAACTAAAAGTGAATCCAAGCAGAAGAGTTGGGTTGATTTTTTTCCCATGTGTGAGAAGTACAATTCAAAAATAAATTTTGTGGAGAATACAAAAAAGACCCAAAAACGCAAAACCAAAACAACCAATCCCCAAAACATGTGGAGCATATGTAAAAGAGCAACAGTTTAAACTGGTCATATCGAAGGCCTTTCTCCATGGTGTATTTACTTAACACATGTAATTTATACATGTTCCTTTTCTGGGATAAGTAGAGTGGGCCCATCCACCTAAGCCAAGACTGATGATTTTGGCATAATTGGTGTTTTTGATGCTGCATCGTGATTCTGAGCCCATTGGTATCCCAACATGCTACCTATTTAAAGTACCAGTCCTAGTCCAGTGAAGATTGTTGAATTAGGCGAGTTGCTAAAACGCAACTCCTCTGGACCCTGTGGCATGTCTGTTCATTATGTTTTAAAGGCAAGATAAGTGTCCCATCTTTCTAAAGGATTTGACCTGCCGTGTGATCACGCATGCCCATGGGATGACTGTTTAAACATCTTTAGCTGAAACCCTGTGCACAGCCAATGGATCTGAAGAACTCATGTTTGTGTTAGTGTTGTCCTTTCCAACTCCCCATTTACCAGGTACCTCCTCAGGTACCAAAATAATGCAAGCATTCTGCAGCACAATAAATTCTTCACTTTTCAGTCTTGAGAAGTATTCCATAAGTCCATCATTCACTTGGAAAAATGTAACCAAAGAAAAGTCTGCAACCGGAAACAAAAATCAGATCACTGTAAAACCTAAATTATGTCTGAAGTTTTACACACAGAGAGATTGGAGTGAAACTCCATTTTCATGTAGAAAAAAATGTTTTGGCAAATTTCTGCTAAAACTGACTTCAGTTTACATATATTATGCTAGTTTCCTCAGAATGGTGCCTCAGACCCGATCAAGGCACAAACCAAGGTAGTCATCAACCTAGGCTATGCTCCAGATACAATTTCTTTTGGCTCTTTTGCTGAACCATGGACTTGTCCCTTCTTTAGGCTCTTAGCACATCCCAGAGTTAACAGGAACAGGAGCTGAGGTCATGTTCCCTGTGGTCTGCAGACCTAATGTTAAACATCAGCTTAATTTCTTCACATTTTATGGATTGCTTTCCTTGGTTATGGCTCCAATAAGATATAGAAAAAAATAGGTTTAAAAGCATATTTTTAAAAAGGGACATTTTGACTTCAGCTCTCCCCAAGGTGTGGGTATGTAGAATTAAAACACCAATAGGTTCATTGAGTGCAAGACTCAAGGCCATCTTTCCTTTATGATGATGGATTTTGTTCCTTCACTTTAACAACAGATACTGAGTCAACAATGATCATAATCCTCAGTTTGTTCAATCTGAAGAAGCATAAGATCTTTCCACTCTCTCTTGTGGAAAATGGGGGACCACACACTCAGTTATACCTTTTTTTTTACAAAGTCATTTCTTTCTTTCCCCCATGGCCTTTTATTATCCTTTTAGCTGACCACATAGAGTGGCAGAGTTCTCATAACTGAAAGTGCTGTGGAAAAGGTTTAAAGCTGCCTTGGTGATGGAGAGGGGGGCAGCCTCTCAAGTGAAGGCCAAGTTCAGAGCCAGTGCTGCCACAGGGGTTTGCACTGACCTCTTTAGAGCCATGCCAGTTTTCTGAATCTGGTCCAGTCTCTTTGGCTAGGAAATGAGCAAAAACACCAGTGGTTTTGAAACTGCACAGTTATTACAGCCACTGAGAACTTTGTTTGTAACACAATGTAGTTGTAAAAAAAAAAATTGTAATCTTTGACAAAATTACTTCACTTGTTTGACAGCTGATTCCTATTAAGGTTTTGTATGGATCATACAAGTAATCTTGATAAAGCTCTGATAAGGTGTCCAGATGTCCTGGGTTTGCCAGTTTCTAATTAGCAGTCCTGGGGTCCTGTCAATTAAAGTTGGTGTTTGCTGCCCAGGGCCATAAAGTGAAAAGTTCTCTGCATCTGATGTCAATTCTTCAAAGAAGGACCCCCTCCTTACCATTGGATATTGAGTCCCAGTTGGAGAGACTGCAAATTTGATCAGCCTAACAGAAATTACAGGAGAGGCTGGAAATAATATTCTCTTGTGTATGTTCTAAGAAAGTGCCATTCTTACTCCACACTTTGCCTTTGCCTGTGGACAGATGTGCCTCAACCTCCCTGGGGAGACACAGGGATTCACCTCAATATGACACACTCTGAAAACTGGAACAATACAAGTTTAAAAGTCCCAGGCTAGATAGGTCTGGTTTAAATGCTGAAATGGAAAGTGGAGGTTGCCTACCATCTTTCAGACAAGTGTTGGGTGGGGGAAATTAATTACATGTGACAGTTCTGGACCAACCTTTCTTTGCTCTAAGTGCCCTTAGATCCTGTAGAACACTCATCCTTTTCTCCCATACACCTACAGCATCATACTTCAAACAATGGGTTGCTAAAATGGAGGGCAATCTAAATCTTGCCATAGTGTTTAAAATGTAGAGTTTAACTTAAGACATTGAGGTTTCTCAGTTTCTGTAATAAGACAGATAGAAAGCAGTAGATACAATCTTTTTCATGATGCACAAGACTGAAACACTTCTGTTTTAGTGTCACTGTTTGGTTATCCTGTACTATCTTTAGTTTTATCTAACGTTATATGTGTATGCACGTTGGAGTTCCTAATTACGTTGCCCTCAGAGTCTTCAGAAAATAAAAAACCTACTACAGAATCCTAAAAATATCAGCTCGGCACTGCCTTTGCATCCATATTCATAGAGAGAGAGCTTTTGCTGACAATCCCCTGTGTTTTCCATGTTAGGAGAAGGTACAGCCCTGTGAATCTGCCAGATCAGCTCCACTGATGCCTTCTCCACCCTCTTTCCATCTTTCCATTCTCCTGGTGGCTGCAGAAGAAAAGCAGAGATGGTGGAGAGCATGGAGTCATCGCTGAGATTATCAAAGTTCAACTCACAAGAGATTTCCCAACCAAGGCCTTAACAAGGGCACTGAATTGTCACACTGAGAGGTAAATTCGGGTGCAGCGAAAGCTGTGCTCCGAGCCTGGATGCCCTTCGAGAGGAAAGGTGCTGTGGCATCCCACAGGCATTGGCTGCTGCGGAGAGCACAGGCGCTGCACTAGCTACAGACGAGCTCAGCTCAGGGTTTGGTGTGCTTCCTCAGCAGACCCGGCTTGGCCCTGTTTAGTTTCAGCCAAAACTTGCCCAGCTGACTCCACCGAGGAGAGCCTTCAATAGGAAATGCAGCTTGCCAGGAAAGTTAGCTGGTCATGTGAGACCTCAGAAGGAGAATGAAGAGCTCCATTTGTCAGAGCTATAAACTGATTAAACTGGAATCTGGCTTAAAAATAATATTAATGGTAAATAAAATGCAGCTTTTTACTGAGCAGACAAATAATAGAAATAAAACTTCTGGATGTCTGTCCCATCATTGGCCCTATGAAGCCTGTTGATGTGGGAAGCAGAAGCCCTGCTTTGTAGAGATGTAGTTTTTCACTCAGTGCCTGCTAGACTGCATTATGTCCTTCATGAACACTTTATGCTGTGCAAAGACCTCACTGAAAAATTTCCACTCAAGCTGCTCCTGCCTGGTATCAAGCTTGCCACAAGTTTTCATTCCTTTTTTCTTTAAGTATGGTGAACTACGGTAGTTCAAACCACAAAAGACTATTGTTGGATATGTGAGAAAAAGAAGGATTTATAAGCTGTGCCTGTCTTTTTTTTCTTTCAACAGATAAATTCTAATACCAAAATTATAACACAAGCTCCTAAAGTCCAATAATTAAAAAGAAATGGCAAGGGGTACTAAGGTCTGCAAGATGTCCTTAAAATTGAAATTGACTGTGAAACTTGAAAATAATAGGGGTACAAATTAGTTGTATGTGATCATCCACTTCTGTTTAACCAAGGCATATTCTTTTCTTGTGGCTTTTGCATGCATTGTGTTTACAGTGTGAATCAGCCACACATTCCTGGTGTTTACCATCCAACATTTCACATCAGGAAGATGGCAGTTAATGCTCAGTGCCTGATTTGACTCTTATGGCAACTCCATTGCTTATCTTAGATCAAAACAGAAAGAAACATCTATAAACCACATATTTCTCTCCAAAAATATAACATCCACTGAAGAGGAGTTGAAAAACTTCATTAATGCAGTGCCATAAAAAATTAAGCAATGTTTAGACTAAAATATGTATTTTATAGTTTGTCCAGTGAACTAACTCCTTTTGATGTAAAAACTAGGTTGTACACAAAACAAGCTCCTGTGAAAATTTCTCATCCTTCTTGATTTCCATGACATGTGAAATAAAATTTTTCTAATCTTTTCCAAAGACATCATTTGCAATTTTAACAAAATGCTAAGTACCAGCCCAGCCCCTGGATAGACTTACTTTTGCTATGTTCTTGACTTTCAATAAAACAAAGGACAAGTTGCTGTCATGGTATGTTAGCATTTTTTCATCAGATTCTTGATGGAATCAGGAATTAGACATTAATAGCAGTTACTGAGAGGAGCTAAACAAGATCCAAGCAGGATCAACAGGCCTTTAGCAGAGCTCATGAGCATCTGAGTTTGGACTGGATTGTATTTGTGAGGAAGATTCTTGTTGGTTTTTTTCCTGGCTGATCCTTCTCCTTAGCATGTCCAGTCTCCAGCATGGCATGGCACACATACCAGAACAGTCCAGTGCCTTGGCAGAGATTTCCACCACTGGCAGCTGTAGGTCAAACCCTGGCCAAGGTCAAAAAGCAAGAGTGGCAGTGGGGGTCTAGACCTATTCCCAGGAGGAATATTTTCCGTGTCATTGCCATGCACACAAATACAGCCTCTACCACATGTATTTGGAATTCAGGGGTTTGGAGAGTTCCTGACCACTCCCTGCAGCACTGGATCAGCAGGGCTGCTGCTGGTCAGAACAGTGTTGTGTCAGCAGAGCTGTGTGGGAGTCTGGCACCGTCCCAGATGATGTCCTGCCTGGTTTTGGGCAAGCCTGTGAGCCCCTCCTTTTCTCTAGGGTTACTCCGTCTCGGAAGATTTCTCCATACACAAACATTGTGACAAAGCCCCCCAGAAAGGTCCCCAGTCCTTTAGCAAGGACAGGGAATTTGTACAGCAGATGTTCCAATTCAAACACAGGGAGCTGAGCTGTGCAGTGCCGGATGATGGCCTCTACCCAGGACCACGGGGCAGCAAAGCCCTTCCATCTAATTAGCACCTCTGACTCCTCCAACTCATTCCCAAGGAGTCCTTCCCAGGGAAACACAACACACTCATACATACAGACAGTGGCGCTTCATGATCTCTCCGCTAACACCAAAATAAACGTGGCTGGTCTGCAAGGCCAGTGGGGTGAACCGAGAGCTGCAGTCACACAGCTCCTGCAGAAGCACGTCCCATTACTGAAGGGATCAGACACCCCAGCTAACAGCCTTAACTTCCCCTCGCCCCCTTCTCTTGTACCCCTTCCTCATTCCCCTCCTCCATGTTTTATTTTTTTAATTGACACTTTTCCTTAAATACCTAGGGCTCCTTCTTTGGTCTGACTTCCCTCAGGAATGCTACCAGCTCCATCTCCTTTATGAACTACTGGACCTTGGCATCTCTCCAGCACTACAGAGTTAAGAAAGACATTTTCTATTCAGCAGTTCTGACTCCATCGCATATGTCTCTGTGGAGTAGGTCAGAAGGCAAAGCCTGCAGAGTGCAATAATATTTGTACTGCTGTCTAACCCTAGAGGGAAATTGGTAGGAGGGAAGCAGAACCAGCTAAGAGAATGCCAAGTACCTCTAAACCGCAGGGCTCTGCAATAAAAAGGGGAACAAAGAGAGATGGCTCTAACAATACCCACAGTGTTTCTTAATCTAATTATATTTTTACTCTTCTTTTTGTCATCATAAGAAATGTTCCACACAGGTTCTTGTTATCTTTCCCTCTTTCATAGGTAAAGTTGCTCACCTGGTTAAATAGAAAGCTGCTAGTAAAACAGTCCAAATACATAGCAGATGCATAACTATGCCTTGAGAAATGATTGCTGGAGACATAAAATCTGATTTTTTTCTTCCTTTTCCTTTTCTTCTCCCTGTGGTGAAAATGTACCTCTGTCAGAAATATCCCTGTGTTCTCTTGGACTGAAGCATGGTGTTTCTGCTTCAGGCTTGAATTATAGCCTATATGAAAGATGGGAGAAGCTTTACCCTTTCCAACACCCAGAGTGAGGAGACTTCACAGAACAGCTCGCTTATCTATTAGAAATACTTCAGTTGACAAATTGTACTGTCTTAAAGGTTGAAAGTACAGCAATGAGCACCAACCATCAACAACAACCCTATACTACCTGTAGGTTTCTAAATATGAAACCTAAAAGAAAAAAAAAATCCTTCCTAATTCTTTACTGGAGGACAAAAGTATAATCTTTAAGTCACAAATGTCTTGAGTTAAAAATATCACTTTAATTGTTTTGATTTGTTGGTTTAAGAGAAGATAATCTTGCCAGAAAGAAATAAGACAATCTCTCCAGTGAGAAATTTCTGTAATTACTGTGAAAATGCTTTCAACAAGGTATTAGGAGGTAGCATTCCTTCAATTTAATATCAGTAAGAATACAACACCTTGACTGTTTCCTTCCACTATCCTTCATTGGAAAAAGCAGTCAGATATCATGAAAAGACATCTCTTAATTCTTCTCCTTTCCTCTATAGAATTGTCCTTTCAGTTGATTTCAGTAAGTCTTTTCCATCTAGAAAGAGCAGAGAAAGGTAGTTACGTGTCTTCCCTCAAAACAGTGTGTGTTCTCACATTTTCGCTGGTTCTGCTGAAGTGGAATACCCCAGGCCCAGCTCAGCTGCCCAAATGTCTGCCATTTGAGATGCCACTGAGCATCCCCTTCACTCTCCTGCTGCTGGAGCTCTCAGCCACACCTCAGAGACCTCTTGTTGCATAAACTCTCTAATCCACTCAGCAGGACCAAAATCACTTTGGAGAGATTGCCGGTCCTGAACTATTGAAAATACATCCTGTCCTCCCAGCTACTGTTGGCTCCAGAATCACAAACCACTGTTCAAGACAGGACAAAATGCTGTTCAAGACAGGACATGGCTACAGATCTCTCAGGCTTTGCAGACTAAATGGCCTACATACATGTAGCACTTTATTTCTGGAATATGGAGACATCAAAAATATTTTCCATCTCACACTTGAGCCATTTCAAGTGCCTTTTGAGGCACACAAAATAGGAGCAGGAGAAGAACATTATCTATATAAAAGATCTTTTCCCCTTTTCCTCCCACTTCATCTTTAACAAAATTCCTGATCTCAAAATTTCTAAGGAATATGCCACCCTCCCCAGCCTGCCATTTAAATATGTTTGCTATTTTGCAGAGAAAAAGTACCAAGACATGAGCAGTATGACGGGTAAGATTGCACAAAAGAAAGTGGGAGGCAAAAGTGTCACAATCTCTTAATTGAAGAAATAAGGGATGAAAGAACTGACTTATATCTCCCTGCTGAGGTTGAAAAGCTGGATATGCTGAACTGAGACTGCATTACATTAGTGTCTGTGTCGATAGGTACCAACATATATGGTCCATTTGGATGCAAAGTGGGAAGAAACAGTTTGGGCTGAAGATAACATGCAAAATAGAGCTATGGTGAAATACATTAAAGTCCTTTTGAGGATGGAAGTGAAAAACAATCACATAATCAAAGAAATAAAACTTTTGTAACTAATTTTTTCCCTTTTTCAAATGACCCTATGAAAACTAGATGCAAACTTTCCTCTCCTGCCAGTGCTGTGAAAGTTTGGTTTCCAAGTAAAAGAAAAAAGGGAAAATAACACAATAAACATCATTATTTATGAAAGATGTGCATCAGGATGGGATCTCTTAACACCCATGTGTAACATTATTTGCATGCAAGTGTAGATTATTTTTCTATAAATCCCTGTTCTACCCTCGTTGGTGTTGACAGTTTTCAAGATATGAGATGTACTTCTCCAGCCTGACAGATGGAGCTGAAAATCTTTATACTGCTTGAAAATAAACCAAAATTGTAAACATAAAACTTCGTGGAGGACAGGAAAAAAAGTAAATATTTGCTTTTTGTTAGATACAGATCCAAGGCATATATTGTACCTGTCCTACTGCAGCGTTTGTTTGTCAGCACCATTCATACTCTCTCAGATAGCCCTTTATTTTTGCTTGTTGACAGCTTGAGTTGAGATCTTTGACTACAAGGCAAGGGAAAACTGACAACTGAGAGCTGTCTGAGACTTGTTCAGATCTCCTGCAATAAGAGGAAAATTCTGCTGTTCTGCTTGAGCCAGATGGAGAAGGCTGCTCCCTGCTGCCTCCTTGACCTGGACCAGGAAAACCCTGTTGCTGGTGCCGTCTCTGAAACAGCACTGCACATAGCTCAGAGGACACCAGCACAGCCAAAATAGCATGCAGAATTTATCACAAAGCAGAAATATCCGTGAGGGTGGAAGGAAAATATTGCAGTGCTGTAACCCAGGTAAAAGTCAGAGCACTGCCCGCCTACTCTGCCTTGCATCGAGCTGGGCTTTGAAATCTGCAATCTGCTCTGTCTTGACCGCATAGAGAATTTCAATTTGAGTTTTGGCCTGGTTCCAGGCAAGATGAAAGGGACTAATTATTGACAGGTTTTGCAATACTTTTAAGATTCAAGTATACTTTTAATGTCACAAGTCACCTAGGTCTTCTCAACTGATTTGATTCTCATGATGTTCTGATTAAAAGTTAAGGCTTGGTAGATATATATGGTTTGAGTTTTCAAGGATGCTCTGTTTCTAACAAAAGAGACAGCTTGCTCACAAAGCTAATAAAAACACAGAAGCAATGGCAGGCAGGAGAAAAGAATAATCTTTGAGCCAGGAGTTACAGTGCACAACAATCAAACACAGCATGGAATGATTTGACAAGGTTTTCAGATGTGCTAGCATGGCTGCCCTTTGAAGTCCTCACTATTTCTTGTGACCTGCTAGAACATCACCACATAGGATAAGACTCTTTTTTGTGCTAAGAATAAACTTATTTTCTACAGGTCTCGGGCAGATCTTTTCCGCCTGAGTGCTGCATCACATGAGGGGTTGGGGTATCTACCAGCTCTGCAACAGGATGCCAAGGATTACTTCTTTGCTGAGTCACTTCACAGGGTCACACAAGTGCATTCTTCTCTGCTAATTGCTGTGATCTCATTAGCTCTTCCCCTTCACAAGCATCTCATTCACCCACAAAAAATTGTATATGCAGTCTAGTCATTATCCCATTTCAGTTGCCTGGATTTTAAGCTCTACTCTGTTCCTAGCAGTTCTGTGATGGGACCTAGCATAAAACAAATCTGCTGCTGATTCTTCCTGTCAACAAATGAAATAAAGACTATAAACTATCCTCTTCCTAATCTACTATTTCAGCATATTAGCTAACATAAACCTGTTCCAGTGACCCATGTAATAGCCACACAGACATTTTATGCTTGGTTTCTCAGTTCCATATGTACATGATTAAAAACTACAAGGTATTTCTTTATACAAATCTACTAATAGCTTGGGGATTTTTTAACTTAGTTTTTAGTGTAACATATTTTGAGTTTGAAGGGCAGCATGCATTCTGGCGTCAGAAGTCACTGCAGTATACATTTCAGTTTCCTGCAGTCAGCCACAGCAAGAAAATTGATGGCCTGTTCTCTGGGGCTCATGTGTTCCTCCTTGGCTGCTGTCTCCCACGCTGCTGGTGTATATCTGCTGTTTTCACTGGAAAAGAATGCAGGACATTCGAGCTATTCCAAGCAGCATCCTTGATGTCTGGACTTCATGGGAATGTTGCACACCGCAGTTGCTAACTGCTAACTTTCATACCTCAGACTGGTTCTTTCGGCAGTTCCACCTGTTTTGGGCAGACACAAGCCAAAGCAGCCTTTGCTGCAAACACGAGGTGCATCACCATCTATCACATTGTTGCCAACAGGGACACCCAGCTGATGGCATCCTGCTGTGTGGAAAAATTAAAAAAAAAAAAAAGAGGGAAAGAACAAAAAATAGAAAAGAATTTGGAAAAAGTACAATCCATCTTTGCTGTGATCTCCAGAAAATACTTTCAACTCATTCCAAGGAATAACTTGGAATTTCAGCACCTTAGTGCAGTTAACAGGTATTTAGGCAAATGTGTGTGCATGTACAGGAGGAGTATGGAAACAGCAGCTGTGTCTGAGAAACTCTGTCCCTCTACATGATCTTCTCCACATTATCAAAAAAAAACTTTTTAAAGCAGTTGCTCTCTGAGGAATGGCTAGAAAGGCCTGGAGGAGGTAGAGGGGCCATAAAAGTACCCCGCCACCTCTACCACTTGCACATCACTTCTGTTGCTAGTGCCGTCTGCTGTTAGGAGGTCAAAAGTCAGGCTGGGTTAACCATTCTTTATGGTCTTACAGCTGGCAGCACATCAAAATATCCTTAACACTGCCTTGACATTGCAAGAATGAAGAAGGGGCATGGGAAGAGAGGGTTTATATTTGAAGCTGTTCCTGTAGTTGATTTGATTGATACCAGAGAGATAATACAAAGCCTGGACTCAGACTAAGTTTGTCAGAGTTCATGGGTCTTCAGATGGAGAGCTGGGTTCAACTCCTCAAATTAGGGGCTAAAAAAAGTTCAGATGCCGATCTGGTTTGCAAGTTTCCTCATGTAGACCGTGAAAAATTAGAGCTTTGGGCTGAGTTCACATACTGGACAGAAAATAAACCATTGTTTATGTAACAATGAAAAAACAAGATAATTATTATTAGGAAGCTGGATCCATATTCCATTCAAAAACTCTGAAAATCCCACAGGCTGTGCTAAGAAGAAAAACAGAGCAAGACAGGAGTCTTTCAGCAGATTATTTAACAGGCTTTTAATGATGTTTTTCCCTTTCACTTGGAATGCTTCTACATAGAGAGATAGTTGCAAAGTGTCATAGAAAAATCTGCTGAGCGCAAAGGGTTTCCTCAAAACATCTCAAACTCAACAGCAGCTCTCAGAGAGGGGAGCCTGCCTCCAGCCCTGGCAGGTCCACTGCAGACACAAGCCAGTTGCTTGCATTCTTCCCATCAAGATTTTGAGAGCTCTCATCCTGATGTCCCTCTGCAGTCACTGGAGGGAGAGGTGCACACTTCCAGAAGGCAAAACACATGTTCAGCTTTGACTCAGAATAGTTCGGCACACAGCACTGAATTCAGAGGGTGTTTGGGATATCTACATTCCTCAGGAACTCTACAAAGACACTAAAAATCAAATGCCGTTGTTCTTCTGTAAATACTGAATGGATGAGGCATCTTTGTCAGCCAGGAATTGGTGTAAACCTGAAGAATATAAAGCTGTAAGGAAGCTACAGATATGAGAGGGAAAAAACCAAAAAAGAAAAAAGAAAAAAACTGGGTTCAGTCCAGTTCAGATCTTTCCTGCTAGTATAATCATCATCTTACTGACAGAGAAGAAAAACACAAAGGCATTAATGGCTTGTTTGAGGCCACACAGGAAGCCTGAGAGAGGACTGAAAACTGAGACCATATCTTTAGCATCCAAATCCTTAACCACAAGGCCATCCTCCTTTTCATAGCTGTCTGTTTTGGGGAAGAGAAATAGAGTAATTCTGAATCCCAGGGGCCAATAAATTATGTTAGCATGACAAGCAGAATCAGTGCTTTGTGCTTGTGTATTCTTTGTTACTTGCAATTACCTTAACAGGGATCACTGAGCTGCATTTATTGGAAGACCAGTACATAATTTGATGGAGATAGTAGGTCTTACTGTTTTGTTAGACCTATAAATGAGCTCAGAGCCCTCTAAATCTGTTGTCCAGTGAGTAATGGACCATATTGCAAAATCCCTCCACAATTCATCATCATTTGTAATATATTTTCATTCAACTTCTGACAACAAAGGCTGCTGCGGATGAAGCTGAGTGACACAGCTGGTTAGAGGAAGCTTGGACATCCCACCGATGTGTCTATCTGGCAATAATTCTTCATGTTTCTTATCACTCCTTGCACTTTTAAAGATTGTGAAGGAGTGGGGAAAGGAATGAGCTTTTAGTAATTTTTTTTAAAACAGTCTAAGGATCAAAGGTGAGGTGAGACAAGGCCAGTAGGGAGTGGTAATGCCTTATTTTAAGTGCATAAAATAAAAACATCTGGCCTAATAAAAGATACTAGCTCTGGCCTGTAGTCTGGCTGGAGGTCAGTACCAGAGTGCTGCTCCGGTGTGGTTCACACGCTTCTCTAGCTGGTGTTGCAGTCATGCACACAACAGTTCTTCACAACCCTCAGAAGAGTTAGGAAGCCCTCTACACACATTTCAACATGCAAGCCAAGAGGTGTAATTTCATCAGCCCACACCAAAACCCAAGTATGTCAGCATGGCTCATGAGAATGTTGTCTCTTCTCCCGTATCCAGCTGTGGTATTAGGGACAGAAGCACTGTCCCCCACTTGTAGACAGAGACATTTACTGATGAGGTCCTGTCCATACACTCTTTCCTATTAGCTCATGCTCTTGCCCTATAATAATTCATTGGTGTTTCAGGATCTTCTGAAAACTGTAGAACTGCTGTGACTAGATTTCATGCAAATGCCTGTGACTATTGGAGGTTATGTGTGATACTGGGCCGGCTGATAGCTTACAACTGTGTCCGCTTACCAGCGAGAGAGATTAAATTATTTAACCATGCACCATTTCTGTATGTTTGAAGTGCTAAGAGAAACCCTGTGAAATGCAGTGAGAGAGATGGTGTCAAGCTTCACATGCAGGAAGCACCTTATTCACATTTAAGAGAGAAATAGCTGACTTTCACATCATCTGAGGCATGCAGGGAGTTGTACTCTACATTTGCAGCCTTCATCTCTCCAGTCTTGTGCCTGTTTCAGGCTCAGGTGTCAAAGCTGCTCAAGAAGGACCTGGCCAGATGCAGAGATTACTTCCTAAACATCCTGGAAACATGCAGGTTTGTGAAAGTTGTGCCTGGCAGCTACTTCCATGATCCCTCACCAATGGAAAACAAATCTAAGTGCCAGATGCTGTTCAGTAAAAGCTCACTAATAAACTTTGAACTGTGTGTTATAGGTATCCTTGTTAGCCAGTGTGTGTTATGTTTGGCTGCAGAACTACTTCAGCTTTCATTTTATGCAAATGAACCAGTCAGAGACATCTGATAAAATCTTGGATGGCCTGGCAGTGTGGCTTTCTGGACTCTGTTGCACATGCATATATACCCAAATTACATCCATCAGAGTTTGGTTTCTCTGCTGACACACACTTGATGAAAATGGAAGGTCTCCCCATGCAGGTAGACACACTGACACCTGCTCTGGTCCCAGGTTAAGAACTTTTAGTATTGAAAAGAAGCCACCTCACTGCCAGACTGCTGCAAATTTAACACCGTATTTCCCATTAACTGTATGATATTGAGGAAAGCCTTATAAATCTGAAGAAATCTATAAAGGGACAGTGCCTTAAATAGTTGTAAAATTTACATCAATTTAAAAAAACTTAATCCAGATGTTTGTGACTGGATTAATTATTTGCAAGTGTTCAGGTAGTGCAAGTCAACAATTTCTTGCTTGGAAGTTGTTCACAAGGGAGCTACTTTCTCCATGCACCATTTCTGCTGTGTAATTCATCACTTAGGTCCCATAATCATGTTTCTGATTCCTTGCTGAGTAACTAAACACGTTCAGTCCTGTGGACGTATTTAAACAGGAACATAGGGAAGAAACAAGTGAAAAAACTAGTGAACAGATGAAAAGCACTTTTCAAACACACTAACAGCCCGAATTAATACAGTCATGGCCCGAATATTTATGCAAATTAGGTCTTTGTGCAATAATTGAAATCTGTGTCACACAAGTTTGGTGGAACTAGACAAGAAAAAGAATTTCATTACAAATGCCACTCTTAAAATCCAAGCACCCTGATGTCAAACCACTTCTACTTCATCAGAGCATGGTCAGTATAGATATCTCTAGGAAAAGAGAGAAAAGAAAATAATTACCTTTCTCCTATGTAGTTTTCTCTCCCAGCAGAATGAGGCCATTTTTGTTACACTGATTGAAAGGTATACTTGAGAAAGTATACCTACACTTGCTTAGGTCTTGTTTCATTATAAAAAGTCCTTGGCATAAGGCTAGCTATAACTCTTCTAAACTATCCATTTTGAATGACTGTCATTAGGAAAGAATTTAGTGGCTTTGCATTTCATATAAGGTAATAGTTTCTAGAGGATTTGGGGGCAGCAAATAATAACTTTAAATGGTCTCAGGAGAAGTCTGGATGACGTACATCATTCAAAGCACCTGAGAGAGTCTGTCTTTTACCACCAAGTTTAAAAGCATCTATTAAAGCATCTATTACTTACCTCCTTGTTCCTGTCTAAGCCAGTTCTTCTAACACAGATAGGAACAACTCACCCTGTACTGCCCTACCACTGCCCTCTCAGCTGCAGCTCATGCTAATCTTACCCAACTTACTACCAAAGACACGTAGGAGCTGAAAAGCAATATAGTGGACACTTCTGTAGAAGTCCTGGGGGCATTTTGAAATAAAGCCAATTTTTATAGTATTGCTTCTTCAGTCAACGCTTCACAAATCAACATCTGGTGTGGTGATCAGAGGGAACACTCTCAGAAGAGCTGAACCCCGCTCTTGTGATGAAGTGAATCACGCTGGATCCATCCACCGATAGTTACCACAGCCTTCCAACTTTACATAGTCTCTCATTGAGGAGAAAAATTATTTCATGCTGTGTGCTGCTGATGGAAGCGCTGCACAGTTTTATTGCATGCTACTGTTGAGCATTCACGGAAATATTGCAGAAGCATCCACTTCTCTGCATGTGTGGGCACATGTGACATTCTTTGAATCATTGGGCATAATACATAGATGAAAATTCCTGGGAATAAAGAGTTATCAACTCGAGGAGAGTCAAATTTTCCATCCAAGTTCAGTTCTTTCCTTTGAGTAAGAAGGAAAGGCAGGCAGAGGAAGCAGACAAGTTTAAAGGGCCAAGTACTGTAGCATCCAATTCCAGTAAGTTTGCATGGGTTGAAAGTGAGGGCAGTACTTGTCACAGGGATGGTAGTGCTTCAATCATCTCACAGCTCTGGCCACAATGAAGCCACTAGGAACCACTGAGGAACTTTCCTCACTTCTCATTGCTTCAATTCTTTTCAGTACAAAAATCTCGTTATAAGAAAGCAGATTTTTAGTATTTCCAGGATGGCTCTCATCTCAAAACCGCTTAATCTTAGTTGTACTTGGAAGATGGATAAAAATAAGGAAGAAAATAACTGGGTTTGGAAGTGCTAACATGTTATTTTACTAGTTTTCAAATACTTTAACTAACAAAGCTGGATTCCAAGAGCACTCCAGCGCAGGCCATAAAACCAGAATAGGCTACACACAATTTCTAGGTAGAGGCAGATAACTAAATCTTACAATAGCACACACCAGAATTTGGACCAAAAAAGTATCTCCCTCTCACTCTACTGTAAGAGTCATAGCCAGAATATGTGTTCTCTGGTCTCATTCTGTCTTTTTATGATTAAGTCATCTAAATTCTCATATAATGTGGAGTAACTGCAAGAGGACAAGACAAGTAAAGGCAAACTGGAATTAAATGTAACATTTCTCAAGGAAGAATGTCTGCTCTGAATCAGGTAAATGTGATATAAACTTTGTTCCTCTTGATCCCCTGATGACTAAGTGACTATGTCCACTGTATAGGACATAGATTACTACTCAAGTGTCTACTTTCTGTTTTGCCAACAATTCCAAAAATGCACGTTCATTTTTAGGTCAGCCCAAGATCATTTATTTCTTTTTTTGCCAGTTGGCCAGAACATCAAACCCTCCAAACCTCAAATTATTTATATTTTCCTTATCTCCAACACTGTGTCCCACCAGAGTGAGCAGTACATCTCTTGGGATTACACTGTTGCCTTTATCCATGATCACTTCATACACCGATCTTTATCCATGCTTTAGAGAACCGAGTTGAGGAGAAAAACTTACGGGATAAATAAATTTTAGGTCCTACCAAATTATTTAAAAAGAAAACTTGGATGTAAAATCAAGGTATTTATCAGATTCAAGAACCTCCAAAATAACAAGAATCACTTTAAATATGGCTATTTCTTCTATTGTGTTTTTGTTAAGCTGGATCATCAAGATGGAATAAAAGGAATGAACAGTGAAGTGAGCACAGGGGGTGGTAAGAAAGCTCTTCACTAATGATAATATCTGTGTTTGAAGTGCCTACAAAGAAGACTTTTAAATAGAAGGAAGTTGCGTAGGGGAAGGGAATAGGACAGAGGACAAGAACAGGCAGTTGCAGATAGAAAAATGCTTTTTTCATGCTTTTCTTCTCATTCTTGGCCACAAACCTCTGAGATGACTTACGATGGGTCTAGATCTCCAAGAGGAAATACACTCTTGTAAAAGGGATAGCACGGTTATGGTTGAACAAGTAGTTTTGTATCCTTGGAGACATTCTACTCTATTACCCCTTGACTGAAGTTGTCTCTGTCTTGTTCTGAAAGAATGTGGTTTAGAAATTTCATCGCACCTGGTATGGTTCTGATTTTGCTCTTGCTTCAAAATCTTCAGCTTGCTGCCTGTTTTGGGTCAGATTTTAACAAAGCACAGAAGCACACACTTCAGTACAGGTGATACGATAAAAGCCTTTTAAATCCATTTTGCCATGCGCACTGTTGAACAAAAATCAAGAAATATTGACATAAAATAGGGTTGGAAAAAAAAATTAGACCGTGTTTAATCTCAGTAAATGTACTCAGGGGAAAAGGCTACACTTAAAATGGTGTTGCAGAAGACAGATTTGCATGCTGATGCTGCCTGCCTGAAGATGTCCATCAGGAGGTAAGCATTCCATGTCCAGAGGAGATTCCTTTCCAAAGGGTCCCTCAGTTCCCACCTTGAAAACCATTTTCCACTGCTGTGTTATACAATGAAGCACCAACACTCCCAATCCCTAACGGAGGACTTTTCACATTTCGGGTTGTCTCCCCATAACTGGGCTCGTGCTGCACTGTTCTCAGGCTTACTGGACCATCTTTGCAGCAAGTTTTCAACCAGATGGTTTTGCTCAAATATGATTGCTGAACAGCACATTAAAGAGTTCACAACAGAATATGTAGTGCATGTATAAACATAACATGAAGAATGGCTAGGGAGGTAGTCAGAAGGAATAATACTGCAATTGAAGGGGATGTCCCACTTCAAAACCTGACTTATTCCCCTCTTTCCCTCCCTCCATTTCAAGGGGTGAGAAATAACCTTAAACATTGAGACAGAATGTTAATCTTTATGTGAAGCATTTATTATTAATTTAAAGTTCAAACCTCTAGACTGTAGCCAACTCTCATTAATTTTTATTTGTAACAAAATTCATATATGACAAAGTAAATAAAAAAAAAGTAAAGTTAAGAAAATGTGGATAATTACAGCCAAGTCTTACTGACACCATAAATCATGAAAAACCCTAGAAATACTTGTAACTATGTCACTCTAAATTTCCCTTTGGGTATTCTGTGCATTATTGCACACACTCTCTCTATAAATGCAGATTTTAAAACCCCATGAGTTTCAAATGGCAGTTTATTATGAAGCATTTAAATCATTTCTGAGAGTAAGATCAATTTAAGCATGCAGAATTTTTATTAGTTGCACAAAAGAGGAGTCCAGCTGTTCCTATGGAGCAAGCGTGTGTGAACCAGGCTTTAGAGCAATTTCTGCTGTGCCAGCCACAGTGTTAAATGTTGGCCAAGAGGGACTTCTGCAGAACGGAGCAAACTGAGTCTGCAGCACAGCTGAGGCAACACTGCCTCACATTTTGCATTTCTTACTAGAGTGACCTAGTCCCTGAATCACCCAAACAAGCCCGTCAGAGCTCTTGATCTCACAGCAGCAGGCACTGTGCAAAGCACAAGAAGTTCCTCAGGCTCTCAGAATATGAGAGAAAGAAGCTGAGGGTGGAAGGTGTCAGGTCTAAAGCGTTTGTCCCTCAAAGAAGAGCACCTCTGTTCTGGGAAGCAAAGAGTTCGGCCATGGCAACCATATTGTAGCCTGGCACGTTATCTGTTTTAACCAAATACACAAACACCGGGTTAGGCTGGTTTTCTCAGTCAAACTCATGAGCTCACTCCTAACCACCAGAAATATGCCTCCTATTTTGGGAATCACTATTACAGTGCAGGTAGCTAAGTCATCACACGGCATCCCCTGGAGCTACTAGAGTTTATATCAGTTATGACTTTGTCTACCCCTGGAGCCATTTTTATTTCCAGCAAAGCATTCCTCTTCCAATGAAATATATGCCTTTTTAAACGCATAAGGAACACTTACCAGAATAACTGATCTTTTACTCTGAATGTTAACAAAAAAAAAAAAAAAAGTCAGACAGAAAAATGGACTGGGTCTGCCCTAGTTGAGCCCTGATGGCAATTCCAGAGAGAAATATTTTAATTGCCAAAAAAAGTCCTTTTTGCCAAAAATCATGTCTTTATGAAGCTTGTCAGAAGTCTTCAGTTTCTGTCCAAAAAACTGCCAGAGTGAAATCCAATCACTAATGACAGCAAGATTAAAAGTGCACAGACTGGCTGCCTGAATAGCAGTTTATAACAGAACAAAAATGTTGTGTTTTACACAGTTGATTCATAGCAAATTTTTCATAGGACGTAGATTCCAATACCAAATGCCCATCATTTCATCCCTTAACGTTTCTTGAACACATGGAAAATGTTGGACTGGAATATTGAAAAACAGAAGAATTACTTAAAGCACATTTCCTTTTCTCTAGTGACTTCTGAACAGTTAATAAAATTAATTGAAGTGGGTTCTACTAGAAATACAACAATGTTTGAATCCTTCCCAGTCTGGAACTCTGACCTGGATTCATACCTCTTCCAAGGCTTCTTTACACTTTGGAAAGTTAAAGAAGAGCACTGTTTGGATAGACCACAGAAATATTAAAACTAAGAACCAGAATGAAAAATAGTGTAATTAATACATTTTGACCCCATTATGTCTGTATTTATTAAGCATTCTACTTTCAGTGAAACATTAACAGAGAAAGCTTTTCCCCTCAATTATATGGATGGTAATGTGGTGGAGATCAGAAATAAGAACCATTGAGTGCAGAACAGCAAGACAGTCACTAAACCCAAGAATATTAATAAAGACTTATCTATGCATCAAACACTTCCCCACAACCAAGAGCTTCTTTTCCTCAGAAGCTGATTTTGGAGAGATAACATTGATTAGTGTGGGAAATAACTGCATAGGTTGATGAATGCTCTATATAAACGTATAAGGTCCTTTGGGCTACATTAAGAAGAATCTCAGCTGTTATGGCAAGTTGAAAAAAAAGACAAGATTTCCTTCAAATCCATTGGACTGGACTCATAGCATAGAAAGCTACGCTGTGCTATTTTCTGGGGACACAACAGGTTTTAAAATCACTGAAGAAAAGGAAAATTATTCTTCTTGAATGCTGAAAGAATCTATTGTTTAAAACCATAAAGAGATGTAGAATAACTATAGTTTCTTCAAGGGATATAAAAAGGTACCAAACAATGGCAAAACCTGAACAACACTTTATCCTCATTAATTTTTATTCAATAGCTGAGCTGTTTTCAACTCAATAGGTAATTTTATCTTCTCTCTGTGTTTATTACTGTGATTACAGCAAAGAAAAAGGCAGAGGTTCATTATTTTTGCTTTTAAATGAGAAAAAGGTCATCACAGTGATTGTGGGAATCTGCAGTACCTTAAGAATTGAGGCAACTTTAAATAAATAATAAAAGAATAATTTATATGAAATAGCAATATTTTTTTTAAAGTTAGAAGGAGAAAAAAACCCATACATTTGCAACATCCAATAATTTCAATTTAGGTGTGCTATCAAATCCTTATTTTTAGATCCATCTTGTTGAAACTAGCACTGTATACTTTCAGTAAGGGACTTCGGGGTTTCCCTCACTCTTCCACAAACTTTAATTATTTTAATGACAGTAATACACTTCCCACCTCAGTTCAAACCTTGATGAATGAGGATTTTGTTTAACAGTGCCACAAAGCCATTTAAGTAATGATTGCTGTTACTTTTGTTATTTTACATTACATTTCTCAAAAAAACCTGGCCAATCATACGTCTTGTTGTTC
This sequence comes from Atrichornis clamosus, assembly GCA_013400975.1. Taxonomy (NCBI): domain Eukaryota; kingdom Metazoa; phylum Chordata; class Aves; order Passeriformes; family Menuridae; genus Atrichornis; species Atrichornis clamosus. The sequence goes on from WBMZ01005465.1 coordinate 22,509, forward strand.
AGGCTTGTTCAGTCTAATAATACTTGGTGAATAATAGCTGTTGAGATGTCTTCTTTTTCTAGACCTGTCAAACTCATTAGTTGATTGTTCTTGGGAGTTGCCAAATACATTAGTTTTATTCCTTAGTTTTGGGAAAAGTAATGAAAAAAGTCAGAAATAAAAAAGTGATCCAGATACTTTGCTGTTATAAAAGGTGGGGTAATAAAAATTCTTAACAGAACTTGCTCCCAGCCATCCTGTAAGTGAAACATTTTCTATTTATCTCCTCGCAGCAATACCATGAAAGAGTAATGTGACACTTTAAAGCCATTATGGATAAAGAGTACTTCTGTTCTGCATGTCTTTTAGGCTGTTGGTTCCTCAACTCTACTACTTTTTACATTGAAAACACTTCCCTTCTTCCATTTTCCAGTGTACATCCCTCAAGTGTGTGTACTGGAAATGTAGACCAAATAGTAACATTTGTTTTGAAATCAAGTGAAAGACCTGTCAACACAGTATTTTAAGTATTTGCCAAAGATTGGTCTGGTTAAAACCAAACATGTAGGGCGATTGATTCAAAAAAGAATTTCTTATTTTCTTACATTTACATGGCTGGCTGTCATTATTAGTTGCCATTACCTTAGACATTGTTAGATGATTAACATCATGCACCTTCTCTCTTTCAAAACTATTCAGAGCTATTTAAGTAAAAAATTCTTGATTCATACATCTGCACTTCCCAAAAATTATTCATACACACAGGAAAAAACTGTTCCTGTAAGTGTTTAGTTCAAAATGTATCACTTCCCCTGCTCCTTAATCCCAACCCCTTTTCTTAAGGGGTGGAATTTTCTTTGAGATTTGAATCCCACTTTAGTCAACATTAGCTTTGGTATTGACCTTGGTGGAGCCAAGGTTTCACCTCTAAAGGTTTAGGAAAGGAAACTGAAGAAGAATTAAATTATCAGTCTTAAAGACAGCCATGAAAATAAGCTAACGGAGTCTCAGCTTGCAATGTACCAACATATTAAGCAGAAAGATCATTACATGCATAGCACTTTACATTACTAATCAAAATATGAACTACCATTGGAAACTAAATCCAAACTTGATTTAAATAGGAAAAAAAACCACAAAAAAACCCATTAAATTCAATTGAGTTATTCTCCTTTATCCATTGTGGAAGGTACTCATCAATATGTTGCTTATTTCAGTCTGGGCTACTCCTTGGCCTCTCAGCTTTTCTTAAGACAGGGCTCATCCTTACTTTTGCACTCATACATAGGACAGAAACAATTCATAGGGATCTTACTGAATCTTATTGCCTTGTCTATTCACTAAATCAATACTTTCATCCAATTCTCTTTTCTACTGCTCAAAATCTATGTTATGCTTTTCCTTCCTGCACATTTGAAGATGAGAGTAATTGGAAAGGTAACACTCTTTTATTCCTCTCTGTTCCCTGTACCCTATGGGAAGCCATCTTTGATAGCTACACAAAATCCCAAAGAAAATTCTCACACTGCCTCTAAAAGGGTTTAGAAATAAGCATAATGAAAAGCCTGAATGGCATTTCACTTCCAGAATTAGTAAAGGAGACTCAATTCTGCCAAATCCCCTCTGGTTAATAATAATATTTCTCATCCAAACTAGCAGAGAAAGCTCCTGAAAGGGTGTACTCTTTGCTAGTGCTTAAAAAAATCTTGTTGATTTTTAGACTCTGCTGTGCTTAATGGCAATTAAAAAGATGAATCAGTCTCTCTTTGTTCAGCGATTGATCCTTTGCAGGCACAAAACATTTAGCTCATCAAGATAAAGAGAGATGACTGTTTATAAAAGGCTTCCTCTCTGCAATACAACTCTAGAAGATACACAAATCCACCAAAGAAGCACAGTTCTAGGAACAATGTGCGTTTCAGAAGACAATCCGTCAGTCTCCATGTATTTTCCATGACAGTGGAAATATACAATCATACCTGAGACATCATTCTGTCAAGAACAAAAGATCTTTTCTAAGGATATAAATCCAGCTCCTCCCAATACTCCAGTCAAGCACAAATCATGCAGTTCATCACAAGGAGTTTCCTTTAAAACAGCCAGCACACAACTTCTTTCAGCAGACTCCACCACAGACCTATAGATTTGCCCAGGTCTCTTTCCAATGGCAGTGATCTCAGTACACACTTCCAGTCTTACTACATCCGTTCCCTCAGCTGAAGAACAGGTGGCCTCTCTATTTATTTATTTTTAAAGTTGTGTTATACCCCTTTTAAATTCACTTCAAATGAACCAAGGTAGTACTAATGCCCAGAGTGGGTCAACACCTTTATTAAGGCTTTTCAACAAGAAGAGTACAAACAACAGAGCCACAAGAGTATTAATATAGGAAGTAAGTGTCTATCTCGTGTAAGCTGGCTCTTTTGCCATTCTCCACTGACTGCATTGTTGAGTTTTCCACTAAGACAGGATCTTAGATATTAGCTCACATTTACACAGCTGCTTGTAGAAACATTAATTTGTGTTTTATCATGAAGCTGAATCCCACATGTAGTTTCCATTCTGAAACAGCCAAGCACTACATTAGTTGTGGTTGAAACCCTCTCTTGCCTCCTCACACAGCCCAGGTCGTCATCACATCCCTCCTATACCTTTCCAGGAAAAGACATCTAGCCTGAGGGCTTATCAAGCCCAAGATCTTGTTGGGCAAGTGTCACATCCAAGCCTTGGGGACTCTTGAAGCAGTGCAGCCTTACTTCCACTTGCAGCAGCATTGCACAAGGGTAAGGGAGATTACACCCAGGCAGTCTGGTTGTGAGCCAGGCACACCTCCCTCTTGCAAACACTTGAGCAGCCTCTAAGGCACTGAGCAGTACTTCAGTAGGCCCTCAAAACAACCAGTGCTCACTAAACGTGTTCCCACCTTTTTCCCTGTGGTCCCAACACTGACCACTGTGAAAAGTCAGTTCCCACTGTAACACCAGAGCTAAATCCTCCCAGAGTCACCCATCACCACTGTATCCAAGCACAAGATATTTCAGGAGTCCTTTTGAGATGACATTCCCTTTGAGCACTCTTACTATCATTTGGCATAACAGAACTGCTTAGGTGAGAGACAGTCAGCACAGCCTGGAGACCAGACCTTGGGCTGCATGAAAAACGGCATCATGATGCCAAACAAAAAGAGATCAACTGCTAAATCTTAGTAGACCTAAGAACCAGCCTGTGACACCTTAAGGGATTGATCATTCTGCATATTCCAAGCCTTACAATGAGCAAGGGCCTGCTGCCATGGCAGTGATGTAGCCCACATGGAGCAATGGATCTGAAATCACCTGGTTCATATATCATTGATTTGGCGTAATAGACATTGATCTAGCTTGCTCTGCCACATCACTCATCACACCCTGAAATAAGATACTTGTTGGACTTTTTTTGGTTTCAGCTGTTTCACTGCAATAATATGATCTTATGAGATGCTTTTTAAAAATGTTCTCATATATGAACCATATTTTTAAATTTCTGCTTTAAGTCTCATAGCGAAGAATGGTTATTCTGTAACATAATAAGAGCTATTTTCTGCTATTGGAACCACAGGCTTACTGTAAGTTTCACAGCATTCAAAATGTAATGTAAATCTTCTCCTTTTTTTTGCCATAGTCATATCAGCACTGTCTCACTCTTTAAAAAAAAAGTTGGTTAAAAGCGGACTGTGAAATACTTGTTTTTAAATTTAAATTTTCAAATTTAAGTTTAAAAGAATTGCTATTTAATAGATCAACAACAAGCTAGAGATTAAAAAGCAACTGAAGTCTGACTGGCAGTTTAATTCTCCTTTTCTCTTTTATTGGTCTCTTTACATTTGCTCTTCTGACTCAGGTTTCCTCAAATACACATACACAAATACATGGTGGTATCGACTGCTGAAGGTCAAAATGTTGTCTCTGATCCTTGACTGCAGCAAAAGACATGGTCTTTCTTTTTCTTCCATATCTGTTTAGGTCTATCCACCTGGCTTTTCGTAGTGCAGCAATATGATGTCTGGGAAGTAAAAAACCCCACACAACAACAACAGAAGAGAAAAACCAAATCCCACAACTCAAAGAAACACAAGAAACCCCAGATCTCAAAATCCAAACCCTTCAATTCTTAAGCACACAGGAGGCATGCTTATTGTTTGGGCATGTTGTTCCATAGTTAGGACTAAATAACTAACTTTATTTGCAGTACATACCTGAAGTATGACCCAAAGCTCTTTAATATCCATGGGTTCATTCCCACTGACGCTCTCACCAGGATTTGAATCAAAACCTTGATGTGCTTCTCAAGTTAATCTTGTGCAAGTCTTACCAGCTCTGTCTGTCCCCAGATCTGTGCAGGTTAGCCCACCCTTTTCAGCTCTGCACATGTCACTGAGGAGGAGCTTGACTCCTCCAAACCAAATCTGTATAACAACTTGAAATCCTCATCTGGGCTTGTAATTTGGTGTGGGTGACACATCTGCAAACCGGCAATTTGCTGTAGGCCTTGACATTGTTCCCTATGCCACTTGTTTAGGAGGGACAGAGAATTAAGGAGCCCTCTTCAAACCACTAAAATTACACACTCCGAAATCCCCTCAATAGGCAAGAAGAGATAACAAGAGATGCTTATTGGCATAAGAAGCCCTCCTGTGTGCCACTAATTCCTGTCCTTTAATTATGATGCTGGACATGAGCTGGTGCTTATTAATTTGGTCACCACAGAAGTCACCACTTGTCATAGAGTTATTTAGCAATTAAAGAAAAAAAAAAGCCAGGTGTAACACAGAACCAACATGACAAATACATTTACTCCAAATGGCATTCTATATCATTTACTTGGTTTTAAATTTTCCTGGCATACTGTTGAGGTAGTGGATTTTGCTCACATTGAGTGACAGTATCAGAGTAAATGAGTGGATTTTTATTTGTTTTACACTACAAAGGGATTGTTCTTCAGGTATTTGTCAGTCCATCCTCTTTCAGCATACTTCGCACAAGAAGATCCTACGGATACTGGGGTTTCCAGAAATTAGTAGAGGCTACTAAAGCAGACTTACTGGCAGAGAATATGTACAGTTTGTTGCTAATGTATTTTTTAGTTTCTTTTCCTCCAACCATTTATTTCAGCTTCTTTTCTCCCTTCTTATCTTACTCCTTCTCCCTCTGCCCCAAAGTTTCCATCCTGTTAGTTGCAGCAAATGTTCAGGCAATTGTTTGAGTGACTGCAAAGAGAGGGGAATTCTCTAAAGAGTTAGAGAATNTTTGTTTGAGTGACTGCATGCTAAGGAAGGAGAAAGTGTCTAGAAAACATTGACAAAAGGGAGAAGCGATGCCATCAGGGGAAAGGCAAAGAGAGGCGAATTCTCTAAAGAGTTAGAGAATTATTCTAAGAAGTTATATTTATTATCTCTAAAATTAATCTACGATTTTTTTTTTTAACAGATCCACTTTAAATGTAACCAGACAGATTTTGTTCAGTTTATGTGGCTTGTTCTGGTTAGGCCGTGTACATATAAGAGCACATTTGCATTTTTCACACTTGTATTTTCAAGAAATGTCTCTTTTCAGTCTCTAAACTTGCTATATTCTGATTGCACAGTAGGAACTCCGTCTTATAGTTTGTTGCTGCACAATCAGAAAAGATTTCAGCTATCCTTCAGCTTTGCACCGTAGAATGTAAAGTCCCTTATGATCCTTGATTTTTCCATCACCTAACTCCTTGGCGAGCATTCCACATTTTCTTGAAAGCTATTTCCTTTCTTAAGTAGTCAACCTAAATTTAGTAAAAGCTGGGACGCTGATGACCTCTACTCTTATTTATCCACAATTAGGTAATTCCACAATTGCTCTCAGGGCTCCTTCACCAAGTTATTTGTCTTTGTGTCACTGTGTTATATACTAGGAATGAACTGATGTCTGCCTGACTAGCCAGATCTCATCTGGAAGAACAGACCTTTTAACATCAACATTATTCAATCCTGAGTCACACAAGTTGGTTGTCAGGACAAAGTCTTACAGTATTTTAACCTCATAACCTGTGAACACAGTCTGATTTTGAGATGATTTGAATTTTTCCCACCCAACTCATTCCTCAACTTATAAATTCAGATCCTAGAAACTGGCATTGCAGTGCTCAATCAAAAGGCAGATAGATTTTGCTCAACCTATTGCTATAATCACACCACAACAGTCATAACAAGTGCAGCTTAGGGGAATGAAAGAAAACAAAAGAATAAAACAAAGAAAGACACCAAAATTGGAGCAAGTCTGTTCTTTTATAATGTATATGGCTTTCTTATTTAATTCCTCTCGTTGGCTTAAGCAAGGGGAATTTTCACTCTAATCCTTTATTTTCCTGATTTCTGCGCTTATGGGAATAAGTGGTTTTTCAGAGGACATCACCTTTCATTCTTCCTGTATGAGACAGTCTGACAGACCTACCTACTGTTTTGTTGGCAAAGCCTAGTCATCTCCACAGGGCAGTTGGAGGTAGAGGCACTTATTTCAAAGCCTCAGCCCTATTCCGACCTGAATTAATAAACTTCAGTGGCTTTACTTCAACCCACACACAGCATATGTACATAACTCCTACTCTTATTGCATATCTACTGCTGTAGGAGCCACACAACAGGGTTTTTCTTCCTCAAACCTGAGACTCCTGTTTGGCCTCTCTCGTGGGGAAGGATCACCAGGATGGCAGCTGAAAAAGTTGCACATAAAGAACTAGCACAAAATAAGGGGAAATCACATGGAAGCACATAGACACACACATGAAGCACCTAGCCTCAGGACAGGATGGGCAGAGACACTGGAAACTCAGCCCTGCCCCTAAAGAAAGGTCACCAGTGAAAGCTGAAGGAGGAAAGAGATGAAAAAATGTAATGGGGTCTTTCTTTTCTTAAATGAGCTTTTTTTCCCTAGAGGACTCAATCTTTCAGTATTGCAGGCATGAAACCTTTCGATTCTAAGGCAGACTTGTCCAAGAGGATTTTAGGACTCAACTCTTCAGTCTGAGTGAAGTTATCTAAGGGAGAACTTGTAAACTACATTCAAGACACACAAATATGATAGAGACACATGCATTACCCTAACATTTTGGATTACAGCTGCCAGACATGCATCTTGTAGGACTAGTATATTCTACACCTGTGATTTTCAGTGCTTTGGTAATACAAGGAGGCTGAAATACACCAATTATTTGACTGTTAATTTTCAGCAAGTATTTGTACCACCACTGAACATGATGCTCTTGGCAAGTTCTTTAGCGCATGAAATAGATATTTTAACTTTTAACTCTAGATATTAAAACAACATTTCCAGAATTTATCACTCCAGTGTCATCATATAGAGCATATCAAATGGCATGGCGGACAATAGTTGTGGGATTTATATAAACGGAGCCTACAACCAATTGATCTTGGTGCCTAGAAAGACCACAGAAATGTGTAGGAATCTCATTCTGTAAGGAACAGAGAGAGGAGCTCCCATCTAGATTTTAAGGTTTAAAATACAATAACAGAAAAGCAGTCATACTTATTGTACTGCTGTTTTAGTGGAGTTGCTATGTTTTCTCTTCAGCTGTGAAATAGCTTTTAACCCCTCTACACACACACAGTCCTCTTTTGGGAAGAAATCCAGGTTCTGAATTAATTCGAATGTAAGTTTTATTTACCCTGCAGGACGTATAAGCAGTAAAATAAGTTACATTTGTCCTTCATTTCCAAAACCTACTAAATCCAGTGAAGTCTCTGACTTCTTATCAACAGTCCCTACTCTTCTTACGCTATCCTCAATAAGGCCTGCAGGGGTTCTGGTCTTCACGAGAGGCCCTGCCATGTAGAATCACAGAGTCAGGCCCTAGCAAGTGACACAGGTGGAAACTTGTAACCATTGTAGCGACATGTGACAAGAGAGTGATGGCTTCAGAAAGAAAAGGAATAATTTCAACAGTGGAAAATGACTGGCCAAAGAAAATAGAAAGTCTTAAAGAGCAGCCAAGGTGGGAAAAACCCCAAACACTGAGACTTTATGGAGAAAAACCCCTTTCTGAGACAGTTATATTTACAAGCAACAAGTACATGCCCACACTAACCACTCAGAGTGTCAAATACTTAAAGCTAAGTTAACCCTCACTAAGCTGGAGCAGAGGCACAAGCACCTCAACAGGAGCTGCTGCTGCCAAATGCCCTGTTGCAATTACCACAGGAAAACTGTGAACGCCTCTCTCCCAAGTCCCCAGCAGCCAAAGTTGCCCAGAGCAGGGCAGGGGAACCACAGGCCCCTCAAACCCACTTGTCCCCAGTCACTGCTCGGTTCCCCCTGCCCCTCGGCTGCTGTTTGCAGGGCTCCAGTTCCCCAGGAGGCCCTAAGACCCTTTATGTTAAGACAGGAAAAAAGCCAAAATAAAACAGACTCTGACTGCCAGCTGAGAACAAGGGCTTACTGCAGGAGGAATGGAAATAATTCCTTGTAAAGTGGTGTCTCTAATAGGAGGGTTGCTGAGAAATAACACTTCTGGGTGTATTTTTATTTGATTCCTGGACCTGGGCTCCCTCTGAGAGCTATAACTATTGCCCCCACACTTGGAGCATCCAACTTTGAATCTGTTACTAGTGTAAAGCTCACTGTAAGTTGTTTAAGCACAGCAGACTTCTTGAGAGTTCTACACTGCCTTATGCACTTGCTTGAACTCTGCTTTTTCTCAAAGGATTCTATACCCAAGCCTTCATGCAATCCCTCCCTACTGAAGTGCCTCAAACCTTATGATCCTTAAAGAGAAACATTCACAGAATAGCCCCACATGATATTGCTGAGTGGCACAGAGAAACACAGAGACATCAAGGACAAAATCCAGAGACAGGACAGTGGAGGCAAGTTTCACCACGTAAGAACAAGAAAAAACGACCTGGCTTGGAAAGATATGCTTGTGGTGCCTACCTCAGAAGAAGGCTCCAAACTGAAGCTCCAGAAAAAGTTAAGGCACCTCCAGCAACCAGGAGAAAGGAGCAGGGCGGAAGGGTGATCCCACTCCATCCCAAATCCTGCTAGCCAGGGACAGGCATTTCCCTGCTTGTCAGGGGGCAGGAGGAAGGGGCAATGAACTACTTTTGAAAGAGCCATGCTGTTCCTACACCAGATTGGGAGCACTGGTTCTTAATATACTGTTCTGGGCTTCATTTCTGCCAAAACCTGAGCTTTTCACACATGACTTTCAGGCACTTAGGTAGACTTTTGGATCTATCATTACAAGGTTTGCCAAAGATTGCATAGAATGGCTACAGCAGTCCAAGGTCTTTAACCTCGGGTCTCCTGTAGCCCATTTTAAGGTATTAATCACTGTGTCTTTCTTCCTTCCCAACAGGTTCTTTTAAAGAGTTATAGTCCTTAAAAGAGCGAAGGGTTATGTCCCATTATAAAGTACATGACCAATCATAAAGCTCAAATTTAACGCACAGCAGACACTTGCATCAGCCTGCCAGAAAGCTTGTGTGACAAAGAATTATTCACAAAATGGCAACTGGCCCAAACGGGCAAATGCCTTTGAAATCAGAAGCTGTAATTACGTATAGCTTGGTTTGGGATAATTAGCTAAATACAGGTCTCTTCTTGGAGAGAGGTACTTTCCAGCCAACAGTCGATTTTACTCAAACAATAACTAGGAAACACAGTAGAGCCCAGAAAAATTATGATCTCTCCCTCTTCCCAAGTCCTGCTTTTCCAATTTCGTCCCTCACCCCGAACCTCCCAGCAGGACAACAGCACGTCTGTCTGACTCCATACACATATTGCCATCCTGTGGCCAGGTTCTGCCAGCACAAGCGACTCAGCAGGAGGCTAAAGAAACTCCTGGAAACCAGTGCTGCTACTTCTAGAAAAGTAAGGTGCCACATGGCACAAGCAAAACAGGTCTTTACAGTAGTCACAGGCTTCAGATAGAAAATGCAAATCCACCCACCCTTTTTGAACCTTTGCAGTTTTATGATTCAGATTTATGATTCAGAGGACTATTGAAAAATACCTGAATTTGAAACACAGAATCACAGAATCATTCAGGTGGGGAAAAAATCTCGAAGATTATTGAGGTCAGTGATAGATCACCACCCTGTCAACTAGACCATGGCACTAGAGTGCCACGTCCAGTCATTTCTTGAACACCTCCAGGAATGGTGACTCCACAACCTCCCTGGAAAGTTGGTTCTGATGCCTAAGAACCCTTTACGTGAAGAAATTCTTCGTGATGTCGAACCTGAACCTCCCCTGGTACAGCTTCAGTCTATGCCCTCTCATCCCGTTGCTAGTTGCCTGGGAGAAGAGACTGATCCCTCCTTGCTATAATCTCCTTTCTGGTACCTGTAGACTATATACTACTACTACTACTACTGCTAATAAAAATAATAATAATCTTGAGATGTGTGTAAGGAGAAAAGCAGCTTGAGGGAGAGGGAAAGGCAACATCATGCTCCAAAATCTTCAGCAAAAACAGCAGCGGCCATTACTGAATTGAGCCCACATGGAGCATCAGGGAACAAAAACCAACCGGGAAGTATAAACAAAGGAAAAGCCTCGACATGACAGATGACCCAAAAGCCTCTGGAAATGTGACCCCCCCTACCAAGAGGCAGTCGCAAGGAGGGCATGACTTGATTAGGGTGAGTGAAAGGAGAAAGAAAGCAGAAGCTGGGTGAAGCCTGAGGTTTGCTGGCCTTTTTCAGAAAGTTGCCCTGGGTGTTGTATCCAGCCTGCCATGGCCAGGGCAAGGGGGATGTACAATTCTAGTAAGGCTGTGTTTTGGTTGCCTAATTGTTTTGGCCTGCATGGAGGAGGCAATATTCCCCTAGAAACTGCTTAGGAAGGCAAAAGGAAAATGTTGATTAGCACTTAGCAGAGGAAGTGGCTCATTTGGCCTGATTATAATCATGGGAACTTTGTTCCCTCTGCTCCAGTGGCCACACTGGTAGCGTTAACTGGCAAGCCCAGTAACTGGTAGGGAAACTGCTGAACTGATCTTAGTCTGATACTGCTTGTGTAATTTTCCTTGAATGGACATACAATGAACATAAACTTTCTTCACACATTGTGCCCTTGGTGGCTTTCTCTCAAAAAAAAAAAGCCACTATACAGCTCCTTATTGGGTCAAAATGTGCCTCTCTTTCCCCTGGGTAGCTGCTGGACAGTGATAAAATTTCAATGGGGTTGTCTGAGAGCAAAATGTGGGCCTGTATGTGCTGTAGTTATCAGTCTATCATCACTAAATATGCTGAACTAGAGAATTACATCTTGAGAGACATTTACAGGCAAGGGGTTTTGTGCGTATATGTGTGTTTTAAAAAAATGTACAGTGCCGTAGACATTCATTTCAGTACAGGGTCACACAGGCCAAGAGAAAATTATGAAATGGTATTTTCATAACTGGCATATTTTATGGTTGTATTATTAAATATTGGAATCCCAAGGTGAGATTTTTCTGTTAAATTAACAACTCAAGTCAATGTACTTATCAATTAATAAGCATTAACCTCAGCATGGGCTGGAAATCCTTCAACCCAGGCAGCTAGAGCTTTTCCAGGGTCTGCTTACGTGTCAGTGTAGAGCAGCCTGAGGACTGGTTTAGGTCATGCTTTACACTTCTTTTCGGTGGTGCATTTTGGTGGAGACTGCTGAAGCTTATTAAAGCACCGTGTGGGAAAATGATTTTGTTTGGAAGATGCAAATAGAAAAGAATAATTAAAAGGTAACAGAAGACTGGTCCACTTAGTGCCGAAACAGACACCCTGGGCTTAGGAGCACCAAATAAAATTACCCTGAAAAATATCCACATAATCCTCCCATCTTCTCTTTCTCTTTAGATATGAGTGGGGCAGAATATTCCGGGGATTTAAGGCATCATTTGTTTACATGGTCATATTTTAATCATCTGCAAGAAGCTAAGGTTACACAAACCCAGCATTCAAACGATCCCCTACCTTGCTGTTTATAAGAAGTGAGGCTTGACATTCATAACGTTCCCAGGCTGCTCCAAGGGGACAGCAGAAGAGGACTGGGGAGGGAAGCGGAGGAGGAGGAGGAGGAGGAGGGAAGAGAGGAGGGAAAGGTCAGCTCCCTTTTTAAGCATTTCTGAGCTTGCTGGGAGCTTTCGGCGTGTGGGTGGTAGGTGTATCGGCTGACATGGGGAAGTGTAAGCGTGAAGCTGGCCACCCAAGACCTCGGGGTCACTGCTGACACTCCAGATCTCCGAGCTGGGGAAGGCACCTGCTCCCTTGCCAAAACAAACCATCTCCTGCTATGGGCATACTTGAAAAGACCTGCTTTTGTCAGCCCAGGGGGAAGAGGGAAAGGGAGGGGGGAAAGGGGGAGGAATTAGAGGGATGTGGGGGCTTTTGGTTTTACTTAAACAGTCTCAAATAACCAGTTTACAATGCAGCGATGTTCTTCAGAATTTATTAAGGTGGGGGGAAAAAAGGAGCTGAGGAGACTTGACTCCAGATCTGGTGAGCATTAATATGCATCGTGCTAGAATTTCATGAGGCAAGAGAGTTTTGTAGCCCTTGCTCCGGTGGTCCTCTGCTGACAGGATCTCAAGCCGCTATTTGTTATCTTTAGGCCTGATAAGTACATCTGGTTTTGATTCAGGTGGCCGCGAGCTTGTCTCAGAGTTGAAAAGGGTGCTTTGCTCAAATTGAATTTTCTCACAAATTTCAAACTGGGATGAGAACCAGAAGAAGCTGAGCCCTGTCACACAAAACTCCCGTTTTGCTTGCTCGGCCCTTGGGCTCGTAAAAACCTGGCACAAATCAGTTTCACCTGTTTGGCTAAGTGAGTACATGCTAAAAGTAATAAAGCTATTAGTGCAATCAGATATTTCTCTGCATGTGTTCTGATGTAAAAAAGAAAAAAAAAAAGAGAGAAAGAAAGCGGGGAGGTGAACTCTTCTCAACCCTGCCTGTCACATGTCTCCTGTGTCCCTGTAAATTAATTGCAGAGAGACTGCTGTTGGTTCTCCATGCTTTTCTGCCTGGGCATAGTAGGCTGGTGAGGAGACCTGGCTGCAAAAAGCTGTTCAACTCCATTACCCTCCCTAGAAAAGCACTTAAAGTCACTGTCTGAGGTAAAGAGGGAACCAGATATTTTTTGTTCTTCTCATACTTTCCAGCTCTCTTTATACCAATACCAGACTTGCACCCACTTCTAGACAGTGAAACCCCACCTGGCTGTCCAGCTTCAGCTCCTGAGCACCCCAAGTCCTTCTGCCCCCCATACAGTCACCTTCAGCAGGAAGAAAGGACTCGGGTGATTAGCTCCTGGAATGCTACAAAGTTTGAAACAACACACATTTCTGACACCATTTCTCACTACAGTGTTATCATCATGTCTTCACAGCCAGTGTATTTTATGATTTATGGGAAAGACTCTGGTAAACCTAGAAATGAAAGAATTTCAGAAGCTTCTGGCCCCTCACAAAGACCGGTGACATCTCTAATTAGCTATGCTCTGGCAACACATTTTATTACCCATAAATTTGTGGCATTCCAGTGGTGCCTCCTGCTCATGCAAGACACTCTGTAAAATGCTCTGGGAACCTGCTAGACAGAAAGTACCATAAAAGCATACTCTGCAACCCTTCACCCTGTTATTTGTCTTGAGGAACCTTCAGGACAAAGCACGGGGCACATTTTGTTTGATTTATTATCTATTTTCCAAGTCCCTTTTTTCTCATTTTGTTATAGCTTGCTTTGTCAATCATTTTTTCTTACAGTGTCATCTCTTATGTCTCATTAAGTTTCACTTGCCATGAAAATTAACACAAATTACGTTTGTGACTCACATTTGTCATGCCATCTAAATGTAGATAGCCTTATTTTAACAAAATTAATCAAACAAGCACCTTTTTATAAAATAATCCTCACATAGGTATTTTTAAATTGCATCAAAGCAACTCCCTAACCTAGGTCTGAATAAAGGAATAAAAGAATGATACTGTTGGCATTTTTCATAAGTATTTCTCCATATTTTCCAAAACTAAAATGCTATAAAAATATAAAACATCTGTATATCTTCTTGCAGAGAAGGGTGTCTTACTTGAGAAAAAAATTACTGTATTTCCCTTACAATGTTTTAGATGTTAGCATGTTTAAAACTCAAAAGGTTGAATGTTCCCTCTCCTAACCCTACAATGTAAAAGAACTGGCTACTTTCTGATAAGAAAGGTCAAGAAAATGCAAATAGCTATGGCTACCCATTTCCTCCAATATTCAATAGCTAAAATTTAACACACTAATTCATGCACTCTTTGGGGTTCTCAAAAAAGACACCCTATTTGCATGTATCTGTGTACTCGGGATCTGAGAGGAATTTACTTTTGAAAGTATCCTCGTAATTCATCATGGTGCCTTCGATATGAAGTGCTGTGTAATGAAGATATCACACCTTGCTGTTCTGGCTGCTCCCATGGAGGGAACATTTCTGCACAGCGTGCAGGCCTGCAGCTCCCAGCTGCACGAGTGAGCTCTGAACAAAGGATGCTGGGATGAACACTGGCCGTAAACCAGAGGAGCTTAATGCTAGAGCCAAAGTATTTCTGTCCATCCAAACCAATCATTTTGGGAACTATTTTGTGAGTGTCATGTTCTTAGGCAGGCCAAGGGAGACAGAAAGCCATGGAGTATTGGTGTGCCTCCTTCAGTCACTTCTAGGCCCCTTGGGTGCTTGAGAACATCTGAGAAACCTCTTCCCATACTCTTCATGGCTTTATGGGGTTCCCTACAGCAGCTTTCTTCCAAATGGAGACAATGACATCTTTGCAGGATCCTCAGCCTCATAAATGCAATACCATGAGATATTTCTGTTGGCGTTTGGAGAGAACTATAGGAATTCATTTCTATGTGTGTTTTGATAACCAGGATGATCACTGACCCACTTCATCAGACAAACACACAGACAGAGCTTTCAGATAATGTCTGCCCCATCTCTCTAGGCTGTAGCTTTCCTTTAAAGAAAAAAACCCGAAACTGCTTTTAGGCATACATCTGTGTATATTGTTGGGGCTGTTACTTTGAGCCTGTCATAAGGCTGACGGAGTCCACACCATTATGATGGTCATGGTTCTCCTCCACTCACTTTAATTTTCTTGGCAGGGAGTCATCCACATCTGGGACACAGAGGCAAGACACAGATGAATACAAGTCCACAGCATGTCCACTTAGGACACGCATCTGGTATTCGTGTTCACTCCAGTCTGCCCTTCTAGCACTCATCACTTGCACTTCCTACAGAGGAGAGTAAGGCACTGGTCACCATAATGGCAAGAATCATGACAGCATTCTATGTGACTGGCTAGTACAAAACTGGTTGCTGATCTCCACATGCTGCCTGAATACCTCCTCCCTGTTGTTCCTCATACTGCCAGTCCAACTTTCCCAAACTCTAAGCAAATGCAACTTCTTATCTTTCACCCACTTCTGACTTCCTGCCTTGCCTTTGCACCTGACCTACAGAAATTCTCCTCATTCTTGCAGTGTTTCTCTAGGCTGTGAATCACAGGAAAGAATGGGAACAATCAAAAAAGAAAACACTCCTAATTTCTACTGGTGGGATGCTTCCCTCCACCCACATTGGCCTTATTTAGGTGGTTGTGCATACAGCACAGCCCCTTCTAAGCTGACAAAGTTCACACAGGGTAGCAAAGCCAGCTCACCACAAGGTCACCATCAAATTCACATCGTCAGTGTTCCTTGGCCCCTCCACCCAATCATTAGGGAATGGACAGATCAAAGGAAAAGTCATGGAGTTTGGGGATTTTTGCCTTCTAAGTCACGGAGACAAATATCCCTGGCTGAAGAGCAGCAGTGGGAAGATCAGAGCATTAGTCACCATGGGCAGGCTGAGACAACAAGGGAAGGATAAAACCCTGGAAGCAATTTGTGTCCCTATACCTGCAGGGTCTGGGGATCACGGCAGCAGAGTAACCTGGGGTGGCTCATTCATTCTTTGTGCTGCAGCTGACACAACTACACCAACCACGATTTGTCACCTGCCTTCTCTCAAAACCCCTTCTAATTCTCACATCAGCTCAGAACTATTTTTCATAACTCCTTTCTGTTTTCTCAGCTAAAATATAAGAAGGCAGAATTCATTAAAAAACCAAAATCTCAGTAGTTCATTGTTTTTTCAGTAAGATATTTTACAGTGATGTATGCTTTTCCTCTTTACCTTTCTCATCTTTCTTTCCACCAAATATTTTCCAACAGCCACAGTCTAACAATAAAAGCAAAATATTTAAAGTACCAAGAAAAAAAACCCCAACAAACCCAGCTTATTGAAACTGATTGAAATAGAACACATCCACAGATAGGACATATAAGCAGTAAGAACATAAAAACTTCAGCAGAAACACACTTTAAAAAGGAGTTGAACAAAACAGGTTGGAATAAAATCTTTTTTTAGAGGTTCTGTTTTCTAGGTTTTTCTCTCTACAAAATCTTGTGCTATTTATCTTTTGCTCTTTATATGTCACACATTTTTATGTGAAATTCTGTAAATTCAGAACTATAAATATTTGGGGATTATTTTGTATAATTTTTTTGTTTAATAAAATAAAAATAGGAAAAGAAAAATATCTGGTTTAATACATCAGAAATATGTTGGAAATGGCAGGATACATAATAAGTGCAGAGAGAGTGATAAACATATTTATTCTAGGAAGGGGCACTTGCAGTATTTCGCATTATACTGATGTCTTTTGAATAGTTTTAATTCCAGGAAGTGCTTAGAAAATTTACTTTATTTTTTTTCCCCAGAAATCCACAGAGGTTTTACTTTTATGGATTTTAAAAATAGATCTTTAAAGTTAAACACAGACATAATTACTTCTTAAAATAGGATTAGTGTTCAAGTGATTTATAATATTTAAAAGGTGTGAAATAAATCAGAAATGAGTTTTGGGAAGAAATGACCCATTTATACAGTACTAGATAGCGGGAAATTCCAGAGAGAATTAATTTTTTTTATTATACACCTTTTTCTATAGCAAAAGGGCAATGGATAATTTAAGATTTCTAAGTTAGACAACACAGTTACATCAGAAAGTATTCAAAAATCAGCAAATTTTAAATTGTAAGACGGAAGAAAAATAGAAAGAAATTGATTTTAGAATATATTTTGTTTCTCTAAGGGTGGCGCAGCCTTGTGGTCTGAGGAATTTCAGAATCTTTCAGTTGATTTAACTTCCTCTTTTCTTTTCTCAGACCTCAAATAATCACAGACAGTGACTCGGTATGTATTTTGTTTACTGATTACAGTAGGAAATATCCTATCACTTCTAGAGATATTTATTAATATAGATCCCTTTTT
The DNA here is from genome assembly GCA_013400975.1 of Atrichornis clamosus. Classification (NCBI taxonomy): domain Eukaryota; kingdom Metazoa; phylum Chordata; class Aves; order Passeriformes; family Menuridae; genus Atrichornis; species Atrichornis clamosus. The sequence goes on from WBMZ01005465.1 coordinate 39,857, forward strand.
CCTCAAAGCCAGTTGATCTTCATAAATGTTAGATTTTTGCCATTGACTTAGGTAAGATGCACAGCCAAATAGCAAACTTGGTCTCCTAGTGATGTGTTCAGAAACAGCTGCAAAGCTTTGTTAAAAAATTGTGCAGACTATTCAGGTATTTAATTGCTTTTTTCATATGAATACACTAAATCATACAATTTTTTCGTGAGATACTGAGCTATTTATTACCATTTTGCAAAAGGAGAAACAGCCGCTGTTTCTACAGACACCTGAGATGCACAGATGAGACTGAAACCAGAGTATCCCAACCTCACCTTTATTCTTTGTGAAAGGCATGGAAAAGATGTGCAACAGATACACAAATTTTATCCAGTTCCTAACCGTTCCCCCTGCTTTAGTCCATTCTTCTTGTTGGTTTGAATTAAAAAATATACCTGTGTGTATTTTTTCTCTATCCCATCCTTTGCACTCCCTCTCTTCCAGCTGTGCTGTAGTATTCCATGAAAGCACCAACCAAAAATAGGCTTTCTCTCTGAGGACTCCCAACTTACATGGAGCAACCTGCTACTGCGTATTGGGTAAGAGATTTTTTTCCACACTCAGGTATGTGTATCATTCAGAGAAGCCATCAAGGAACACCTGCATATTTATCCTGCAAGCTGCACCTGAATGTTTCACTGGTTAGCCTTGGGGCTCTAATTCAGGTAGGGTTGGCACGCTTGTTGCATCTGAGAAGAAAATAATCTCAGAATGTTTTCACCAGCCTATGTGTGGGGTTGGTTCTTCTTCACATGAGCAAACCTCTGCTTTGCTGCAATTTCTAGAGAGGCATTGAAAGGTAAAGTGAGACTGGTGAGGGTTTACCTTAAAATACCATCATGTAAATTGTTCAGCAGCTGTTCAGCAGTTCCTCCACCTGCCAGAAAGAGGGTGAGTGGAGGATGCAGCCTCTCCCAGTCCAAAAACCCCATCTCCACTTTGTGAATCAGGGCACGGGCAAATTTATACATTCCAGAATTAAAGCCAGAAGGGAACACCATTGCCATTTTAGACCAACCTCATAAGGTTGTTGTAAGAAAACCTGACTCAGCAGTATTACTACAATTAGACAATTACTTTTTTCATTGCTCCTTGGACACTTTCCCCCCCACACTCCAAAGAAACTTAAGCATGTCAGAAAAGCTGTTGTCCTCACAAGCCCTTACACTGAGTTCACAGAGTGAAGTGTAGTACAGGCTGAAGCAAGTTATACATGGAGGAGTTTCTTAGCATTTGTGTGTTCAAAAAAACCCCATTTGCTGATGTTCTTTTATGGCACTCAGCTCTTTATGCAGTTATTTTTGCATTGTCAAAATGCTACAAAAATAAAGCATAGACAGCCCAATAGTGAAAATAGTCTGTGACATATATACTTTAAAGCAATAAGGAGCCTCTTGAAGTTAGTGGCCATTGTGGCCTGAGTATGAGCAAAGACATTGCAATTAAGGGGTTAAAGTTGAAAACTTGGATCCTAAGAATATTTGGTAGCTTTTAAATCCAAACTGGTTCCAACCAGATACCAACTAACCAGTTTGCAAGAACCTGACTATTATCTGGGGGTAGCCAGAAGAGGAGTAGTGGAATTGTATAATTTGTGCACTATAAAACTGTCTGGGTATTTCTGGCACTATTGTTAAATTAAAGTTATATTAAAATGAAACACTTCACTATTTAGCTTTCTGTCTGCCTGGTAGGTTTTGCAATATAAATCCAGTTGGAGAAAATTGGCCCATTTAAATTGGTCATTGGATATGGCATTTCTACACCATCTAGATAATGGCTGCACATTTTTTTTAATTGTTTGCCTTGCATATAATTTTTAAGCAGTCTTATAAAAATGTTTTCCTTTTTTCACTCCCCACTGAATTAAGAATGCAGATGAATAGTTGCCAGTTGGCCTATGTGATAGTCATTCCAGCAGGCAGCAGTGCAAAAGTATGAAGTGGTTTTTGGAAGAACGTTTCTTTGTAAAATGCACTAAACTTTGCATAGCTTGAAAGGGATGCCTTTTATTCCCTGCAGACCACTTCCTTCAGCTTGGGAAGAAAGAAGAATTTCCTAACTGGTGAATGTAAAGGATAAACATAAGACATTTTGCATGTACTGCTTGTGATCTGCTTTGCAAGCAAACAAACTTTTGCTATTTCACTGAAATTTAAGTGACTTATATCCTCTAAAAATCTTAGCTGTGCACTAATACAGAAGCCTCTTGTTGCTGTAGGCACATACGGTATTTAATTCTCTCCTCATACCCTCCAAACTCCGCCTCAGCAGCACACACTTGCACACACATATTCATTAACAAAATGATGATTGCCATGTAGTTGCTCAGTTGTAGTCCTTTCTTAGGGGATTGGGAGGGAGTCACAGTTTCCTGGAAGACTTCATCACTCTGACATGCAAAAAGATACTTGAGATGTATGGAAAGTAAGGACAACAACCAAAACACTTTGTGCTGCCAGCTTATCAGATAAAATCTGTATGAAAAGGTGCTGGTGCTTCTGTTCCTTTGCTGGAATAGAAAGAAGGGAAGTAAATTCCCACCAGGACTGGACTCCCTGCTGATGTCTCTAGAGCTGTTCAAAGCAAACAGATAAGGAGAAAGCTATTTTATTGTATTGCATTAAAACCAAATAGTTTTCTAAAAGCAAAGTTAAAAAAAACAGGTTTGCCAGATAAAACAGAAAAAAAGGATGACCAGAAGTGAGTGGAAGCAAGACAGTGACATGGTGTGACTGAAGGTGGGGTCTTCAGACAGGGGCTGCAGGAGCTCCCTGCCCTGCCCCACCAGCCCCCTGCCTGGGGGGCACAGAGGTTCCCTGGGGCCCCCAGGGCCACCAAACAATTGCTGGTTTGTTGCAGGGAATGGCTGCTCAGGCTGCCAGGCCCAGCTGGATCAACACTCCCTGCTCCCAGACTGGCCTGGGGAGCTCCTCCGCTGGGTAACACCAGGCAAACCTACAGGAAACGTGAATAAATGAAGGGTTTTAGCAAAAAAAAAAAAAAAAAAGAAAAAAGCCTCACAACTAACTTTCCACTGTGGTGCTTACTTGATCCTTTCAGCTCTTGGACAGCCCGAAATACATCCACACCCAGGGACCAAAGCTCAATCCTGACCCCAGCAGAAAAGCAGGGAACTGGAATTCATTTTTAGGAGACCATGCCACACAGGAATATCTCCCTGCTCTGCCCTGCTGCTCACCCAGTGACGCTGATTTCTTGGTGAGCACCGCGCCAGGGTGAGCACAGGGGACACAAACCTCTGTCCCAGGGCTCTGCCTTCAGCACATCTGGGCTTTGATCAGGAGCTCCCAGGCAGCGGTACAGGCACCATCGGTTTTATCCATCTTTCATGAAGCTCCACATGGAAGTTGCAAGAGGTTCCACAGAAATACCAGAGAAACCTGGAAAAGACACCTTTTTTAAATGATCTTCTCTTGTTTCTGCTTCTGAGGATTAGGTTTCTTTCAGTGTGCTCTGGACTGTGTCATCTGGCAGAAGCTGGCTTTATCTAGACCTAACTGTTTTCTCAATTAAGCCCAGTGAGAGAGATTTTGCCTCTTGTAATACCAGGCTCATTTTAAGAAGATAATTTAGTAGCTTAATTTAATGACATTAAAATTAAATTTTAACTTCAGTTTTTGCTCCCATGCTGAGGCGTGTAATGAATAAATTGCCTCCTGGGAGAGGTAAATTTCTCTCCTGTTTTTTCTTAGTGGAGAAGACACTAGGGAGGAGGGGAGTAAGAGGTGAGTTGAAAAAAATTAATCTTTTCGTCACTGGACTCTAATTCAGAGAATTAAAAGTAGGCTAAGAAAAATACAGGGTAATCTTGGCACCCCAGCATGTAAACAAGAGCAAGATCCTCCTGCTACCACCAGGCTTCTACTGCCCAGATCAAGTTGTGAGGAATAAAACAAGCAGTGAAGGTATCTTTTACCAGTTTGGGAAACACAACAGTCAGTAACCCTTCTAGCATTTAATTAGGTAGACCGAGGCGTGGGCACCACGTTCCCCCCTTTCCTGGCTTTACCTGTGCAGCTGATGGGGCTGTGAAGGTCCGGGTGGAGAGGCAGATCTGCTTGCTCCCTGCAGAAGCAGTGCAGGGAATACCAATGCAGAAGAGTAACATTGGTTACCTGCCTTGGGCTATTTAGTTTTACCTCTTTCTTCTTTAGGTCCTGTTGCCTGTTCTCCTTACCCTGGACTTCTCCTCCATCCCTTTCCATTGTTCTCAGAACTGCCAGCTTCCCAGCAAGCCTTCACACAGCAGCCAACACAAAGGTCCCGTCCCCAGCATCCCCACTAGCACAGAGAAATCCCATGGGCAACTGGGCATCCTTGCACAAATTCTGCTCCTCCAGACAGGCCTGGTCAGCAGACATTTGAAGTTAGTAATTTCACCGGGATTTCCACAGTGTCCTGGAAGTTTCAAGTCTCGAGATGCTGCTAAGCACCCAAATCTTGTGTTAATCTCTGCTGTGATGGATGGGCTTTAACGTTTCTGAAAATCAGGGTCTGGCTGAGGCAGGCACAGGTCTGGGAGAGCAAGCAAAGTGAGAAGCAGAGCCATCTGCTTCTTCACAGAGAGTTTTAAGGGGACTTATACTGTTACAAGATACTTTTCTGGATCCTATTTAGATCCCCTTTCTTATACTTTTCACAGAAAAATCTGTCAATTGCAGCTGAAGTCAATATGAAATTTGTTTCACAAGAATGTTAGGAACATTGGATAGGGCCCTTTGTTCCCATATTAATTTTTATTTTTCAAGACATATGGTGACACTTTATAAACAAATGGCAATGCAGCTTTAAAAAAAGCTGGTGGAGGATTGAAGTACCAAAAAAAAATCTGTTAAAATCTGTTAAAGAATGGCAAATACATTAATAAAACCAATACCTGAGTTGAAATGTAGTGATGTGGTTCTACTAGTACTGCTATCAAAGCATTGGTAAACATTCAAGTGACAACTGTTCTATAAAGCACACATTGTTCTCCAAGTTTGTAAACAGAATATTGAAGTAATCTTAATAGATTAGGCAATGATAATTTTTTAAAATGCAATTCAGAAAGTTTAGATGATACACTGCCTTCCTTATCTGAATCTTTACACATATTTTTAAAATATTAAGACTACTACTAATGCCTGCCTTACGGAACTACTAGCAATTTTGTCTTCCTAAAAAACTTTACCTTTTAAATATGTGCATCACATATACATTTGTTCCTCTCTCTCCATCATACACAAAAGTTCATTTTCACACCTCATCTCTCCCAAGCAACCCGTAACTTGTAACTCACATATTGATATAAAGAACAACAGAGCAATGACGAAGTAGGTTTTTCTTGATATCAAGAGTAAAAAACATTTTAAAAATTCTAACTAAGGAATATAATAAATTTGATCATTTAAATGTCCTCATATTTTAGAAATAAAGGCAATTAATTTATTCACATTTGAACACAACACTTATTTCATATTTGAACACTAAGTGAAATTGTTAATGTTTTCTAGAGAACTTTTATTGAAAACTTGAATAATTCAAAATGAAACCTTTCAGTAGCTGATCAATTTTTTTACCAAGATTAAAGGGTGATTACCGCAAGAAAAATCTGTAAGACTATTCCTTCATATTTCTGCTGATCCTACTTAGGACCAGTTGTACTGTATCTCTAGGCATGCTTCTAGAAATGACACCCATAAACATAAAAGTTACACTTAAAAATTGAGAGTCTAGTGCTCTTTGCTAGTTTCAGACTTCACTGCATAGGCTGAGCCTGTTTCACGTTGAGTGCTACACAGAACAAAGCAGGCAAAAAATTCATCTCTGGTGTGACTCTTCAAAGGAGCCCCAAAATGATTCTGTCCCATAAGTGTGGCTGGCGAATCAGGAGCGGCGGGTTGAGAGGTGCAGTGAGGCCTCTGAAATGCTTTTCAAATATTTTTACAAGAAATGGAGAGATTATGTCCTTGAGAATTCCATGTGCCTTGCGGAGGGCTCATAAATAAACAGCTTTCAGGATAATGTTTCACACTTCAGCAAACTCAAGAAAGGAGAATATGTTACTCCAATGATTTCTAAGGAAAAGTGTTCCTCACAGAGTCCCTTAAAATAGAGCAGTGCTTTCTGACAAGCTTTGCCTCCATATGACTGTGTTTCCTTTAGTCTGAATTAATTATCTGTAATCTTCAGTCTCTTCAGCCCCCCTAGTCACATATGTACCTATGATTTTATAACTGAGTTTTCAGCGTTTGCAGGTTCCACCCTCACTCCACTCCCAAAGTGTTTCTCAAAACCCTCAACACTTCTTTTCTGGTTTGTGTTTGGTTTGGGGTTTCTTTTGGCTTTTTGGGTTTGTGTTTTCTAAAAACATTTCCTGTTTCTCTCGATTTTGAATTCGCAGTTCCATCAGAGTAGCAAAATATGCACCAGAGTCACAGATCACACACGCATCTGGTTCCCACTCGGTATGAACAAGAATATACCAATGAAAATAGTCCATTCTCATTCACTTATATTTTAAACAACATGTACAGGGAACGCTACAGAAAATCCCTACTACAGAATCTGCCTATTGCCTGCTTAGGGTTTGTCTAAACAGTTTGATCTATCCTGTAAAAAGAGATAAAGATTTTAAGTCTCACCTTGCTCTATAATTTAAGAAACCTCTGTGCTGTGCATGACAATCCCTTTCAGTGCACTGGGGCTCTGAGTAACAACTGCTGAGTGACTTCTATCTTCTTTATCAGATTCTAAATCAGGTTGAAGTTATGAGTCCTGCTTTGTTTTGCTGCATACTGTTGCTCCTAAGTGGGGTTTCCTGACAGCTTCTCAGCTCCTAATTCAGGCTACCTGTGAAACACACAGAAGCATGCTGTAGGGATCAGCTGGCTGCTCTTTTCCCTCAAGATGAAAATTAGCAAAAAATATGGCTATTTCTGACCAAAACCAAATGCTTCATCTATGAATGAGAAAAGTCCACAGCAAATAAATGTGACAACGTGCTGTTTTGTCTCACTCTTGCTCTTCCGCTGCTTCCAGTTTTACCTCCTGGAATTTAAGATCTATTCAAACTGTGTTGTCCCATTCCTGTGTCTGTGTCATAGGGTGATAACTGCATATTATAAGCAGCTGCTTACTTCTTAACATTAAGGTACAAATTTTGGATTCATACCTAAGTTAGTGCAGATATAGCAATCCTAATTAACATGTAACCATAAAGCTATTTGGTTTTCCACATCACAGATAAAACCACAATTTTTCTTTAATCATTTTCACCTTATCCTGCAATTTTTTTTTTTCATTCTATCAAAATAAAAATTTATTGTGAACCAAGTATTTTATTCAAGGCATTTTTTTTCCTGGATTGTCTTGCCAATTAAAATTTAATTTCAGTAAAATGTGTCTTAAAATAGTTTTATTTTCAGAAGAAAAACTGAGCTGATTTAGTTTGAGTGTCAAATCAATGTTGTAAATTTTCCTCATATTCTCTGGAGAGTTCCCAGTCAAGACCCTTCACCAACATCAGGAAACCAACCAGGCACCAAGGATGTGGAACATGAACACAGAAGTACTTTTTAGTTGCAGTTAAACCATCCTGCAGGACTTTTTGCACTATCCCTGCCTCTATAATTTTTAGTGCATGTGAGCTGAAAGAGGGATACTTGATGGAAGAGAAAACATTTTTCATTGAAGAATGAAACTGACAAAACCACTAGCATCTCAGAGGGACAGAGCAGGGCATTACAGGAATGACCCTGATGACAGTGAATTTTAAAAGAGAAATGGTGGTTTTTAGTAACCTCCCAGCCTGACTGGCTGTTTTCTAAATGACAGCTATATCCATATGTCATTTTACAGAGCTGATAGAGTGGCTTGTGGACAAGAGCCTACAGCAAAATTTGGAAAACCTGCCTGAAGCTCTGTTTCTGCCTTAACCTGCAGCCAAGACACAGTGGAGGGAGAGGGGCGATGGCGATTGCTGCGGTGGCAGATGTCACCGTGCTCTCTCCCAAGGTCTGGACAAGCGCTGCCGGTGCGGCGGTGGCCTCGGCTGGCTGGCTGACCTCCCCCTGACTCGGGGCAGGCAGAAACAGAAAGATTTTGTGCTCCAGCAGAGCTGGGCCTTCCCGTGACCCAGGCGAAACCCTCCAGCCGCTTTCCCACAACGCCGTGCTGAAGCCTGGCTGCAGCTCTCCGTTTATTTTTTCAGGTGAGTAGAGGCTGTATCAAGTACTGGTTTCTCAGTTGCTTTTAATTAGGCTTCTGGAAGCCGCTCTTTCATCTCAGGCGAAGCCTGCGTCACTTCGCTCCAGCTATTTTCGGTCCTAAAGCCACGGGCTTGCTTTCATGCGGCTAATTGAAGGCACACGGGAAAGCAGAAAAGGGCTAATCCCAATGATTCAAGATATTTTATGGTTAGGGTAAAACCGCACATTTTTTAGCTGCAGAGAACCACCTTCTAAATTTTTAACCTCCCAACTGCTTCCCCGAGGGGAAGGGGGTGGCTCCCAGGAGAAACCGGCTGTAATGGCACAAGATCCCCATGGGGTCCCGCATACTGTAAGTCAAGGCTGAGCAGGTGATGGAGACCTGATGTGCCATAATAGACTGTCTTTGATTTTAAACTCCTGCCCCTCTGGTCACCTCCTCATCTCCCCAACTCAAGCAGTTGAAGTCCAACAAATTGCCAACTAAAGCTTCAAGGCACAGAGCAGGAATGTTCAAGGTTTGTGACTGCCATTAACATCAGCTGGACTCCTGCAGTGGGAAGTGCCTTTGTGAGTTTGACGATGAAGCAATAAAAAGCACTTCATGAGCTTACAGGAGAGATTCATAGGTACTGTGTAAGATTTTTGGCTGTAATGGCTGTGCCTGGGCATTTATCACTCCGTCCTGCTCAGATCTGCTGCATGACTACACTACCTTGTTGTGCAAAAGGAGGTCAGGACTCCGTAGCTGCTGTGTGTTGTGGTGTGTTGTGGTGTGTACACACATGTGCTGTTTGTGTTGTGAGTTGCTGGTACTCCCACACCTGCTGCTGCTCCCTCAGGCAGACACCTGCATCCATACTGCAGCTCCCAGGGGCTCCTCTGCTGCTGTAGAGCTGCGTGTAGCCCACCTCACAGACAGTCAACATTAACAAGATGTCTTATAATCTCTGCGTTTCTCAACACATGAAGAAATCACTGTAATGACATATTTGGAGATATGCTTATGGACAGATCCACTTCAGAGGCAAGAGGGTGAAAGCTGGTGAAAATTGAGTGAAAATGCCTGTACTGGTAAGGGATTTTATGTGTTGTGAACCCAGCCCACAGCCACACACACCTGAAACTCCTGTTTGCAATCAGAGTTTGTGACCCCATGATACAGTCACTGCTTTTCTCAGTAGTGCCACTGAAGTGCACGAGGGCTTTTGACAAGTGTTTCTCATATAACATCAATGTCTGACACTTAGGATCTTATTGAACTTTGAGGCAGATAACCCAGAGCAATCCTCTAGTATTGATTTTTAAACACCAATGCACGTGCACACACACACACACACACACACACACACATGTATATATGTATACCAGTTTGCAATCATCTGTTCCTGAATGTGCAGCAGTGTGTTTGGTGCAGCAGTTAAATGAACATCACAAGCAGAGTTAGGAGCACAAATCCCTTCACTATCAAAAATGAAAGCGCTATGAATTGCCAGAGAGGACCCTCAAAAGATCGAAGAAACAACCATTTTCTGCCCTGGCTCTTCCACAGACCTTTGATAGCTTTTGTGCTTCACCATCTTGAATTTTCTTTTCCTGGCTGGTCGATATAGTGTGCAACACATCAAGCACGTGAGCAGCAGTGTGCTGAACCAGAGAGATCAAGAATACCAGTGGCATTTCATTGGCTGTGGAAAGGGCTCCAAGCCTAGCCAATTTTCTTCTTCTGGCAGTTCAGAAACCTGTCAGGGTTCAGAAAAAAAAAAAATTGATGTTCCTTGCACCTTAAGTTATCTAGATGAATGTACAAAATCTTGCTGGTTGTTTAATTCATCCCTGCACTCCCAACATACCATGGGACAGTATTTTCCCTTCCAGAACATGGGTGCAGCCTCTCTACTCACCGTGTTGTATACCTGTACCTGGGGGAAAAACAGTTGTCTGCTCAGGCACTGGTGGTGGGGATACCCACAGAGTGGTGGCTGTACTCCGGGCTGGCATAACCAGCACAACCCCAAAGGGTGCAAAGGGGTGGGCAGTGCAGAGTAGAAAGCAAGGAGGCAGAGGGGTCAGGGGAATAGACAGCAGCAAACACAGTGCTATATTTTCAGTCTTTTCTTTCTTCTTCTGAACTGTAAATTAGGTAAAAGAATGCATTTCTAGGAGAAGGCTTTTTTTCAACTTTGGAAAAAAACCCTAATGTGCTTATGGGAAGATTTTAAATTGTTAAAGAAGTTTGTCCTGATAGTTTTATAAAGCAATAAGTTTTGGGAAGCCAAACTTCTCTGTTTGAAGGCTGAAATGACACTGTGACTTTTCACTCTGAAATGACGTTTTTCACTTCACAGGCAATCTACAGCTTCTAAAGCATTTTAAAAGGATTAAGTAATTTGAAACAGAAAATAAATAATTCCTGTCTTACATTTCAAGAAAATCTGAAAAATTCTGCTTTCGTTTTAACCAAATGTTTTTTCCTCTGATAATTTTGTTCAGCAACTGAACTGAAAACCCACTATTCATTCAGTCCCTACACAGGTAATTGCAGTTTGAAAATGTGAAAGGTTACATAAATTATGCTCAACAGTCCTTCTACTTAATTATTTGCTGGCTGTTTTCTCATACCTTCAAAGCACAAGTGGCTCTCTGAGCAGGATTTGAGTGATGTGAAGGTACAGAGCTAGCTTACAGTGGTTATGGGTTCATATTTTGCATATGGAGCCATTATTCCAACTAATAGATCACCACCGAGAGAAGCCATTTAAAATATCTTTATGGCCTATATCCTGACAGGGAAGGAGTTGTAAAAAGGTCATAAACTGTGCCAAGAACCATAAAAAGAAGTTGGTGTTCTGCATTACAAGAAATGCAAGATAAGGTACTTGCACGTTCCAGGCATGGTGGGTGGGTGAGCAGGGGGCCTAACAATATCCAGATGGGCCCTGGAGCAGGGACTAGAGGAAGGCTCTGCAGGGCTGACCCTTCTCATCTGCCGTTTCTTGTCCACGTCACCACTCCTCTGCCCTGGGTTTCAGCCCTTGCCTTCCGCAGCCTGCATGCTCTCAGCTGCTGCTGGGCATTCTGCCTTGTGTCCCTGCGACCTCCTCCTGCAGCGCCTGGACTCCTCCTTTGCCATTGCCAGCCAGCCAGAAGGTTGTACCCTCCAGGGCCTTGTTCCTCTGGCCATGCTGTGCTGTGAAAGAGACCACAAACTCAGTCAGCCCTGTCAGAGCAGGTGCCTGCTGTCTCAGGGCTTCCTTCAGGGGTGGCATATGGGCAGGGGAAGACAAATGGGTCATCTGGTTTTGCAGGAGTTTCCAGGGTCCAGTCTTGTCCGCTGACAGCAGTGGGGTTGGGGATTCAGTAACTCTGTCTAAATCCTCCGCCTACATCCTCTCCCAGTTTCCCCAGGGAACCTTTTTAATGAAAACTGTGGTGGCTGGTGGCTGAATGGGGCTTGTCTGCTTTCCAGAGATTTCCAGGCAGGGCACACTTATGTGCCTGCAGGATTTAGCCCTTATGCATACTGTCTTGTGCATTCCTGATTTGAATCTTGCCCTCTCTCCTTCAAGCAGAATCTTAATTTCACATTTCTGAGCTGACTAATATTTGGATGTTTTGAGAAAGCTTCAGTGCCCTTAATTTTTTTTTTCCTGAAGGAATATGCTTTTTTCAGTTTTCTTAAATAAATCTAGGAACAAAAACTGGAAAGGAATAGATCCCCATTTATGCTATGCCTATTTTACCTTATGATAACATGTATATACATATATATATATCTATATATATATATATCTCTATAGATGAACCATACACAGAGAATGTTAAGTGCCGGGCTCTTCTGAGGCATCACAACTGTGGCAAAGAATATTAGTGCAAATAAGAAACAGGCTGTAAGAACCAAATGTTTGGGTACTAATTCAGTCTTTGGTTAAAATCTCCCATTGCCTGCAGTGAGAATTTCTGTACATGAGAAGAGACTGGATGCTATACTGCAGTTTTCATAACCTTTGTACATGGTTGTGGTCACTTACAGAGATGCTTAGTCATACTGGGATGAATGTGATGAGTGACTGCTCACCTATCTTGCTGTAGGTTGCAGAGTCCACTCCTGAGGAAAACCCACAAAGACCTTTAACTCAGAAAGAACATTTCCATGATTGGGGATACTCAGGGCTTCCCCGAAAAATGTGGTCTTCTATGGATAGTAACAGCAGAGCTCTGATTATAGCTGTGTTTGCATAACTCCTGCAACTAAAATTCACTGAATCTGAAGTGGCAGAGTCAGCATTATGCCATGATTTGCTGGCATGTCGCAGGTTAACCCTCTGCTGCAGAGACTCACAAACCTACCAGTGCTAAGTAATCCCTCCCTTTTCATCTCTTCCCGTGCACCACTCCTTGCCAGACTCCAGTAGAGATGACTTAGCCAGCGCCGGACTCTGCAGGAGAGCGTGAGCCTCAATACCAGCATTTGTTTCTGACAGCCTCTCTTTTTCCATCAGGAGGGAAAAACATACTTTACCATTTCCAGTTCAGCTCCCTGCTATGCTGCCTTATGAGCTCTTTGTCTGGCCTATATATTATATAGCTATCATACCTATGTAATGGCTCTAATGAAACCAGGGTCAGACAAAGCTAATCCAGGGATTTAGGTTCATTATGGTACGGGATTGCCTGGAGCCTCTCCTTCCACTTGCAGCAGAGATGGCCAGAAATCTCCCTCACTCCAGTAAAGGTGGGCACTGCAGCCAGAACACCCTTTCTCCAAATGCACTCTAAGCACAGCCTCGCCCATTTCACTTCTGAAGTGGGTCTTTGCCAGTCCAACTGAATTGGTGCCTACAGAAAACACAGCCAGGGAAGGTGATGCTCCCTCACCAATTTACCCCAAGGGCTGAAAGGTTAAGGCACTCACTGAGGATCTGGGAGACTCTGGTTCAGATCTTTCCTCTGTCTGTAGTAATTTGAACCTGCACAAATAGCCAGTGTGCCAGAAGGAGAGTGAGTGATAGTGTCACAGGCCACACACAAAGCTTCCCCTTGGGATGAGTGATGCAGATCTCCGTATTCCCACAAAAATGCTCTGACCTCTAGACTTCACCTTCTCCAGTCTGGTGAAGAGTTATTACCAACAAAGCAAAACAACTTCAGTGGTGGGAAAGGCTGGGCCTGGAACACCATTTGCAGCCTGCTCACGACTCAAACACACCTTCATTGGAAGTACTTTCAGATCCCCCCAAAGAGAAGCAAGAATTAAGCTAAGATTTGACACACCCCAGACTACTTTTCAGTGATGTCACCTGTGCCTCCAGGCCATGACTGGGACACTCGTCACAACTTCTTATGTTGAAGATGCCCATAAAAGCCCTGCAACAAATGCCCTGGTTTACCAGCCATTGACTGGCCGACAAGCAAGCAGGTACAGCCACCCTTGCAGCTGTAGGGAAATCCTGGCTTAGGTAGATATGGTCAGAGCTGCAAATCTCAAACTGGTGCACATGCTTTTCTGAAAGTGCATGAAATGTAAATGTCACTGTCCTGAACACTATGACAAGGAAATCTTTTTGAGGATCCTTTGGGTGTGCTAAGATCAGAGAAGGAAAACCAATTTCTGCAACATCCTCTTATAGGAGAGAATTGAGTAGAAAGGTGGAGCCATTCACATTTCTCATCCTTTTCAAATTTTCCTCTTTTTCCCAGTCTGAGTCTTCTGTGCATGCCTATGCATGCTTCTGTGCAAGCATAACAGGGGCTTGTTATGTTCCAAGTGGATGCATCCAGCTATATCCATTTTGCATGAACATCCAGCACCTCCTGGTGAGGATCACAAATAAATACAGCCATAATCCTTCTTGATTATGAGGAAAGTCCTGTACTTCAAGGGGATTTGTGCATTAATGAAGAGCATTCATGCGGGTACAAACAAACTCTTTAAAAATTGTAATACATTCACAGATGGACATTTTTCTACTGACCAGTGTGTTGTGACGACAGCCAATGATCAAGTGATACTAAAGGGGACAATCTCATTTTCATTTTTGGGCTATGGTGGGTGGTAGATGTTGACTTTTTAATGTTTAAAATTCACAGTGTTGGGGGTTTTTATGACATAATTTCACAGATTAATGCAAAATAACAACCAAACTCCCACATGAGGAAAGCTAACCTGAGTGAACTTCAATAAACTGAAATCCAAAGGCTTGGGTTTGACTTGGAATGTTGCTCCTAAAAGCCTTTTGTGTTCACTGTTCCTGGTAAGATAGGTAGCTCTCAACTAACAGGAAAGGTTTATGGTTTTCCTGAGTGTGGTGGGTTTG
>WBMZ01005466.1:0-25942 GCA_013400975.1 Atrichornis clamosus
ATCTGTCTTTTAAACTAACACACTATGTGAAGTGTTTAAAGATGCACACTTCTTAAAAAGGGAGCAGGTTTCAGACAAAATTGTGGGCAACTGTGTTGTCAGCTGCTGTGAAAGTTAGCCCCCCACAATCTTCCCACTTTAGTACCACTGGGAAATGTGGCTGACTTTAACATCTGTAACCTTATTTTCCTCAGACTTTACTTTCCAGATCACCACCTGTCTAGGCACAGCCAATTACTAATATATGTACTCAAGGCAAGTTTAAGGGTACTTAGTATTTTCTTCTCCATGTGATTAAAATACCAGGTAGAACTGAACAAACCCACTCTATTAATGTTTGTCATTTAAAGCAGATGACAAATTATCCAAAACAATTAAAAGACCTTTGCATTGATTCAAAGTACAGAAGTTGTGACAAGTATCCTGAATTTCAAAGGTCTTCTTGAAGGTTGTATAATAGGAACAATCTTTTCCTTGGGTATTCCCTCCACCCCCCAAAAATATCAGTGAGGTGTGGGAAGGCCACAGCCATTGGGATACATCAGCTAGTAAAAATCCCTAAAGCCCCTGATACTTGTACTCTTAATAAAAACTAGTTGTACCTGATTATTACTTTCATACATTTATGAAATTTCTTTTATATGAACACATTTCTGTCTTTTACTCTACACTAAGCCACTGAATCCCATTCCCCAGCTCTGAGGTGCCTGCTCCCCAAGTTGTCTTGAAAGCAAAAATCTGTTGTTTGTGTGAACACTGTTGCAGTCAGGAGGCAAGGAAAATGGAAAAAGCAGGAAAGGGATCAATTCTTTGTACTTTTTTCCTTGAAATATCAACTGAGAGCTAATAAAGTTTAATGCCCCTACAAACGTATCTTAACTGGCCATCCCAGGTTAATAAACACTGGAGTGTGAAGTACTAGACCTAAAACAAACTTCTTATCTGCATAGATAGAAAGGAGCTGCCTGAACTTCCCTTGCAGTAAGAAACCCCTACAGTATCTTCTTAAAAATATGAGAAAGGATTGCTCCTTTTCGGTCCCGAAAGACAGCAGGTGATGCAACATCGAACTTTGGTGGAGATACACACCTTCAGCTCATGGGTTCACCTCTCTGCCCTTGCTGAGGCACCCCGTTCACATCCATGTTTACAGGGTTTCTGGGGAGATATTTGTTATTCCTTGTTAAAGCTGTTCTGTAATAAATAGATTACTTGTGTATACTGCAGGACAGCATGCCCAAAGCCCCCAAAACCCTGTCTGCTTGGCCCTGGCTAGGGCCACCAGTTTTGCACCAGCAAACTCAGGCTGAACAGAAATGTTCAGAGCAGGGCAGGGACTGAAACGATGAACCCTGCTTTGGGAACATATACTCTCCAAGTGGAAGCAGTTAAACACACTTCTTCTCAGTGCATCATCCTTCACCCTATAAAGATGTTCCCACTTTGCATACTGGCTGCCTCAGACCCCATTTGGAAGCCGTGATTCTGTGATTCAGATAATTAAAATCCCTTCTAGAAACTGGCCTGTTTATTCCCCTTCAGTTGTGTTACTGTGAATGCCTTCCTAGTGCAGAAACCTCAGGAGATGAACCCTTGCCAGGCTAAATGTAATGTGTAAAGATTGCTTGGTCCATTTCCCCTATTTTTCCTGGAATGTTCTCACATTTTAAATAAGTTGTAGGGGAAAATAAATATACTTAGTTTCTAAAGTACAAAGGAAAGCTTCACACTGCAGCATGCCACCTCATGGCAGCACAGTGACAGTGCGCACCGCCCTCAAAAACACAGGGAGCTGCATCTCAAAGCTCTTTAGTACTGAGCTGCAACAACCTGCAGGGGCAGCACTAATTTGGGAATAAAATAAAATGGAAAAAAATGAATCAGGCAAATTCCTTTGCAAAAAAAAAGTTTGCAAACTAAACCAGGCAGAACTTTTGTTTTAGCAACTTCAGCAATCTCTTACTCTCACAGAAGTAGAACTAATTAAAAGAAATTTACTTATTGTGTAAATTTAGTAAGGAAACATAGGGTCATGGTGCTTGTATGTAAGGGGGAATTCACTCCTTCAGAAATAAAATGTGTGGAAAAAATGTCTACTCATCTTGGGCTTTCCCATTAAAGAAGTATTTAATTTGGCAGGATTTAAGTCTTAGTTTCCTTACCTCTGCATCATATACAGCGGTTTCTCTTAGAACATTCTGAGGTCAAATTAATAAACGTGCTACAAATATCTTCAAAAGATGTCAACAAACTTGCAGTTGCCAAGGAAGGATGGCAATACCAAAAGATGCAGGACTGTTGTCTTCAGAAGCAGTCATGCTCCATGATTTTCCTTCTATTCATACTCTGAACACGTGTTCCATAAAATCACACTACGCTCTTACTGCCTTGAATGAGAGGTACATGTCAGCATGGTGCAGCACCTTTCAAATGGGCTATGCTACACTGATGCTATGCTATCAGCTGAAAGCAGTTTTGGCTAAGAGAGAATGACATTTTATATATCCCCAAAAGTTCAACTCAGTAACAGACTCTTGTTTCTTTTCCCAATTCTTTGTTTCAGTCAACATTATATAGGACTTCTGATTCTAACAGTTATTTTAAGGACTCACGAACTAGACTCTAGACAGAGGCAAGGCAAAGCACTAATTGTTCCTTTTAAACAATTATGCAGGTCTTTTAATAAGCAAGTTGCTTGTCTGACGTAAAGAACAGAGCTTGAATCCAGACTGAGCGACTATCAAATGGAAATATCTGATTTCTTTACAGGTATTAGTAATACTAAGAAGCATATGTAACAATATGAAACAATATTCTGAAATTGATGTAACAATATTCTGAAATCCAAACTTCTGGAAACATATGTAAGCTTTTATGTTTTTCTCATATTGGACCTTAGAAAAAATGGTGACGCACCTCAGTAGTTCAGCCATTTTAACGCCAACAAAAGTTTCCAAATACACCGGCACACATTCCAAGGGAATTCTTTTGAATAAAAAAAAAATCCAAACAAAACAGACTCTATTGTTCTCTTTCTTTAAATAAAAAAACTCATGTAAACACCACATTTTTTTTAATCCTGACCAGCTTGGCCCGGCGTTATTGAGTGACTCACTCAGGAGCTGAAGTGGCAGCTGCAAAATGTCTACTTGCTGGTCCTTTGCCCAGGGGCTGAATTACACCATCTCTGCTTCCTCTCCCCACCTACAGCCCACCTTACACACAAAGGTTTAACTGGTGCTCATCTCCAATCAGACTGAGACATAACAGCATAACACCTGAGCATCTTCTCTCCACAAAACTGTGCACTCTGCTGTCTTCAATCCATAGAAGAGATCTACAGCTCTGAGAACTATGATGTTTCTGTCACCTTTCATAGCCCTCCTTCAATTTTTATAAGTGAACTTGTCTCAACTCCTTCAGTAAACTCTTGGGAAAAAAGACTGTATAGGTGTACACCTTATTCTTTTAGTCAAGTTACAAATATAATTAGTAGAGGACAATTTCACAGCAGCAAACAAGTTATATAAACTAATGTCATAATATGATAACTAAAAGGATAACGAAACTAAATTATAAGAACACAGAGCCTCTAGTAATTAAAGCCTTAGACTACTGAGAAACACTAGATAAAATGAAGGAAAAGCAACTAGTCACCAATTCTTTGCTATTTTAATAGCTGGACATGAACAAAAAAGTAGTCTAAAGACGTAGGCCAAAAAGTGTTGTAGGCAGAGCCTTATTAGACTAGCTAGAAACATCATGAACTTTCTGATATATACATCCTTATTCAGAACTCATGAACCCAAAAACTTCTCTGCTCTTCTCAGATAACTTGCCAGTAGTGTGACAAAAAGTCATTAAGAGGTTAATTCTACCTGTCAATCTTGCCTGGCATGTAGTTTATGCATGGTAGCTCATAACTAATCACCATTAACTGTACGAAAATAATGATTTCTTGGGAAAATAAGAAATTGCAAGGGATGGCATGTTCAAAATCATGATTTATTGATGTATTTTTTAATCATGTAGCTCCTTGCAAAGATACAGTTTATAAATTATAGAACAAGTATAGTTCTTTCCACGGCTTTCACATTTTAGTCCTCAAGTCCAGGTCAGTATTTTGAAAGACAGTCAAAGGTAAATTATGCAAAATGGCTTTAAAAAAACTACACTAAAAAGCTTCAGTTCTTCCAGGATCCAAGATACACACATAATAAGCAGTATTACAACGTCTGCACTACACCCCCAAGCGATATATGCAGGAGAAGCAGCGTACAGTACCTGCACCAGACCTCAAGGTACACTTCATGATTAGCAGTACACAGCACCTGAACATCTACAGCAGCCTCAAAATTTATCTTAGTAAAACAAACGCTCAAAGGGTTTACAGCATGTGTGGCAAGGTTAGATGAAGGGTTGTAGCACATTACAATCATGTCTCAGTGAGCCCTGCTTACCTGTGCATTCACACCTGGCCAGTGCACGAGCAGTGCACACCAGCATTTCACCACTGCACTGTGACACTTCCCGAGCAGGGACATGGACCTGCAAACTCATCCTACAGTACACGGAACAACTCACTGCCTGTATCCCTCTTCCCTCCACACACATCCTGTGGAGAAGGGAGGCTCCACTGAACTTCTGCCAAGATCAGGTAACACTGATGACCAAATGACACCACTGCATTGGTGGGGATGTACCTCTGCAGTTAAAATTTGTACTTCCTGCTTGCTCGCCCTTTACTTGTTGATGAAATCCCAGATCTTAAAGGCAAACAAAATAAGTTTAATTTAAAGAAAACATTTATTTGAAGTTCTTTTAAGTCACACAGTTAACAGATGACCGCTCTCTCCCTTTCACATTTCAAGCCTTACCAGAGACACTGTCCTATGGACAGTGAGATTTTCCTATTGATTCCTTTTGAAAAAATTGGTGTCTAGGCAGATAAAGATTCACATTTTAAGCATACTGATTTAAAAATCCGTTTTAAAAAAACCCAAACACATCAAAACAAAAGTTTATCAAATTCTTATCACAAATAAAAGGTGTTTAACACTCATAAGCTTGATCTCAAAACAAAATCCCAGCCATTCATAATCAAATAGAACATACGGCCTTCGAAAAATTCCCCAGAATTTTAAAATGCTCCAAATATATACACATTTATAACTTAAGTGCTTATTAGCTACAACTTTTTATTCATGCAAAAGTTGTGAGAGGAGAAGATGTTTCTTAGAGTGGCTTTTCTGAAAATGCAGTAAAACTCTTCACTCGTGCAAAGAACAAAGGGGTGTACATTTTGTCAATGTCGAAAGTAGTGACAGCTGTCTCACCAGTCGATCTGCAAAGAGCATTGTAAAAGTTAAATCAGACACAAGTTGCTGTTTGAGTCCCTCAATAATGCAATTGTGTTCCACAGTACAGTGTATGCACCAAACTACAGCTGGAGTAAGGTGTCTTTTATAATGCCTTGTTCTGAAAGCATTTGAATATTGGCTGAATCACACTATACAGAACTCACTTCTACTTTCATATCAAAGAAACCACTTCCCCTTTCCATTCTTATTATTACCTCCAAGACTTGAACACTGTAGGATATCACTCAAGTTGTATCAATGTTGAAGTAAAAAATCCCCTTTCATTTGTTTCACTTAGAACCCTGAATTCAAATACAGAGTGGCAGTAAAAACCTGTATGCTTTATAAAACTTAACAAGAGAAGAAACCCAAGTATTTCTGAACATCAGTGACAAAACGCGTATGTCCTTCTAGCTGTGTTTTATATTCATCTTTATTTTAGCTTCAAAAGGGCACCACCATACTGAGAGGTAGAGCAGAACCTAAGCAGTACAGAAACTTCATGCTGAAAAGAATGTCTGTGATATTGGCACTTCATAAATTAAGTATGACAAAATTAGTTTTTACAAAGGCAATTTTTCTGTTTATGGAAGTTACATATACTCCCAAGCACCAGTAGTTTATTTCCTGTATTTTATATTCTCACAGCTCAACAGCTGAGCTATGTTCCTATACAAACACTGAATATAAAGATTAAGAACACTGGAAGACAAGGCCTAAATCTACCCTAACTACCAACATCAAATAACTGGAAAGCCAACTTGCCAGTAATGTGGAGCATCACGTGCAAGAACAATTGTCATGGCCTGGTCAGTGATCAGAACATCTGGTCACATGCCCATATTCTGCACTGCTGAATTATATAGTTTGTAAACATTACAGTTCTCTCATGATGAGTGCAGACATCTTTCACTTGCACATCCATAGCAAAAAAGAAATATATCTTGATGAACGTATGTTTTCCACACCCCTTCACTAGCACCGCACTAAGTCATTCAACCCTGGTTCAGTTCTGAAATTAAACACTGTACATAAATCCTTTAAAAAATTAAAATACTGCAGTTATACTACTTAGGAAACTTCCCGTTATCATTAGAACAGGTTACTAGAATCTTGGGATTTCTGAATGTGAAAGTTCATTATGGTATTTCAAATCAGGATCAGTTACTGTTTTCATTAAAACAGTATTTAAAACAGACATTTTGTTAAAGCCACTTAACTTTCAGAGTCTTTACATTTTCTGTACTTAGTACTGGACAAATTAATATCACAGTATTTCTACAGTTTAGCATCCTTCTTTGCTCTAGTTCTCTGTTTACTCACCTGTAAGTGATGTGACAAGAATGATGTATCCACACAAGTTTGTTGAACCTCTGGCGCCCACTGGAGCACAACTGTAGTCCTACATGGAAACTGTGATCTGTTTCTTGAGCAGGAACTCGGCGGAAATACCGGTACTTGTGGTAATCAACTGGTTTCTGTACAGAGAAATAAGAAGTTGCATGACCTACAAAGAACACATTGTGCGACTACTCATCCTAAGTAACTGTGAGACCAGATTGTTAAACTCTCATACTTAAAAGCAAGTACTGGTATTCCTTCAAAATACATAAAGGTAGATGTTAATGATGGAAGATGTTTTCACAGAAAGCAATATAAGTGTGGAGGACATCACCCAAACTGTGCAAACTTACCGTAACACTTCTTACTCTTCACAAGTTTCTCTTGACTGGCATTTTGGTAGTCAGAAAATTTTTTTAATAAGTTGACCAAATCATTCAGAGTTCAATTAACAAATACTGCTTATCTACTTTTACTTAATGTTGTCGATCATAACTGCACACAGTCAAATCTGAACTCAGAAAATTACTTATTCATCCTTCTTTTCTGCTAACCATGTTGACACCTTAAAAGCACCACAAAAGGAAATTAAGCCTAAGAGGGAGAACAATTGTTCAAACATGAACCAGATATTTATTTGCCTTAATAAAAGATTATTACAGATTTGGGGAAAAAATATAAGAGAAATCACCATGCTTATTTGTATTTTATTTTTAAACCATTAAAAAATTGAATTAATTTTTTAATCCTCTGCTGTAATGCAAATCTTTGAGTCCCTTAAGATATAAAGTCTGAGAAAGATCTTATTAAAAGCCCCCTCCTTAATCTATTTCTCCATTATTCTATTTTTCTACCTACCTCTTCCTTTTTCTTCATTATTACAGCAAATACTTTGGTTTGATTGTCTGTTTCCTGGGAAAGGCGATAATGGCCAAGCAAGATTGCATCCGTTCTGGAATGTTAAAAAGAAGGATAATGTCAAGGACATTAAAATATTCTGCGTCTCGAAAGTATGTCCATAAAATACAAATATCAGCAATGAAATGAAGACTGACTGCATAGCGTAATTATGTGAATTATTTCTTATTTCCATTCAGTAAAGTAGCAGGCTCATTGATATTAATGATGACAACCTTTTGGGAAGTTGCTTCTAATTTTCCTGAACAGGATAGTTAGTTAATTAGTTGGTTCTACCTAGCCTACTGCTAAATATTTTCAGATTTCTGGTGCAGAGCTCAAACCTGTTCTGAAACTGCAAACACTTTTCTATGTTTTTATGTGAAAACATCAAAAAGTAGTAATTTAGTCATATCCCACTGAAATTCACTTTCCTTCAGTTAAGGAAGTGTGAGAAGGCAGTCAATAACAAAATAGTATCTTTAAAAGGATTCTAAAACCACCAAGCTAATACCATGTATTCTTCCATCTACTTGCCTTAAAAATTTCCAATCACATAACCCACAAAGGAAATCTAATAACAATATCAGTACCCTAAAATGAAAGATATCTTTGCATAAAGATCAAAATTTTTTGCAGTTTTTAGAAGAGAATTATAAACATCTATAACACAATATAAATAACATTGTATTTTTACTCTTGTTTTGCTAAGCCAGGATATAGAATCTGAGACAAAAGTAAGTAGAAATTGCTCGGTAAAAGCAAAATGAAAACTGTAGAGCCAAATACTTTATTTCAATAACCTTGTGTTTTTAGTCCGTAAGCGAGGAACTATAGATTGAGGATCTTCAGGAGTTGTTAGCATCATAACTTGACCATCTGGAAAGAATCTCAAATACCTGCAAAAACATAATAACACAATGCAAACCTAGAAAACATATCCTTTTCCTGGTTTGCTTTTTTTTTCCTGTTTGTTTGCTTTTAAAATCATAGGGTGTTACCCAGAAGGATTTAGAACTTAATTGGTAATAGCACTTGAAAACACATTTCTTCACACATAATAGAAAAAAAGAGATCAGAAATCAAGAGAGTTTTGAAGATTGAAAGATCAAGTTATGAAAAGTTATGGAGTTTTGCCACCTCTATCAAAGCAAGGCAGCTATCCTGGGATCAAAGCTGACCTCAAGTTTCTCCATTCCTAGCATCCACTGAGACCAATGCAACAAAATCTTAGTTACAGTATCAGTACAGAATTAGCAATGTCATATGGACTTTTTCAGGTTCTGGGATCTGATTGATTTTTACAGTACTCAGACACTGTGCTGATGTTTGAGACTACAGCAACACTCATCAGATTCGATGATTTCTCTGAACAGTTTCCAGCCTCAGAAGGGACAGCAGAATGGAACAACACGTTTGGAACAGCAAGAAGAACAACGGCAGAAAAACAGGCTGAGGAAACAAACGGCAAAGCATTTACAGCATGTTGAGAAAGCCCAGCCTCTTGATTTTTACAACTGATTATACATAAGATAAACAACAATTCCTGTATAATTGTGTGTATTCTCTTTGCTGAATTGTGTTACGTATTGTATCAGAAATGGAAAGCAAAAGTGGTTTGGGGAAAGGAATCTGTAGCAGAGTACTGCTCTTGTTACTATTCAAGCTTTAGCCACATGACATGGTTTAAGTGAGGATGAAACGTATTTCTAAGCTCATTTTGAATTATCATAATAAATCCTATTCCTTAAGACCTATTCTCAAAAAATATCCATAGCTTTACACACTGTGGCAGTCCCATTCAGTTTTACAGAATGACTATTGTCTGTGATATCAAGGGCTGGATTTAAAAAACTTAAGAGAGAGAAACATTTCACTCACTCATTGTACTACAGCTCTACCTGTAATATTCCACTTGGTGCCACGCTCTATAGAAGCCATCAAGAGACTGTTCTCCTTGGCGTATGTACTTTGTCTTGCTGACATATACCCCTACAGAAAAGGATGTTAGCACAAATTAAGAACATACTATATTTATGATGAAAAAAACAATATAACTTTTGAGTATACTTTTGTTACTTAAATACATGGAAGTTTTTATTTTCACCCCTTGCACCCTTCCCTTCTCTTTGCAGATATTCTACAAATTCAAATGCACAAACAAATTCATATTAGGTCTAACAACGTCATAAACATCAAACCCACCTGACTGTTTGTCATGGTTATACACATAGTTACAACTATTTCCAAAAGTACAGCTTACCATCAAATCGAACACGAGGCCTCTCCAAAAACATGTCCCTCCAAGAAGCATATGGGACAAGTTTATTGCAGCTCCTGCCCCATATTTTCAAACAGACTTGATGCCAGATTTCAGGATCTCTAGTGAAAATGAGAAAAGAGCAAAGCCCATAACTTCCCTACAAACCCTGTTTAGCTTTCATATATCAAAGTAACACACTCTGTTACTTAGTTTGGATGCAACTGTAAGAAACTTTCTTGAACAAAAACAACTCATAATTTAAAATCATTGACTAATTTACTTAATCCTGGAGCGTTTGTAAGCCTTTTCCTCTTCCCAGTGAAATTCAGAACACAGTGTCATTTTCATCCAAGTACAGGACCAAAACATTGCAGCACCCTGGCACTTCTCTGTGGGGCCATATGAGGATGACAACACAACAGATCATATTCTGGAGACCTGAGACTCTACCTTGCAAACAAGGTAGAGGAAGTAATACTTTTGGCTACATTTTCATTGCAATAATCTATGTAACACGCCATTTAGTAGTGTATTCAAAAACTAATTAGTACTGTGAGGAGCGTAACATGAAAATGTCCACGGGAAGGAAAAGCAGGACATACTTGGCACAAAGAGAAGCTTCACTCTAGATAAATCTATCTACAATACCTGGCGCAAATGTAAAATCCTCGACAAACAAGAGATAATTGCTCCAACGATCTTAGATCCAAGTCACTTGAAACCACCCATCGGAAAATGTACATTAGTACTTCCATAGGCAATGCTAAAAAGAGAAAAGAAATCCTTGTTAGATGCAACCTGTAAATCAACAGGTTATTTATAATTCCGGGTTTCACTTTTGACTTTCTGTTAAAAAGTTCTACTTTTCACACTGTAGCCAGATGCCAGAAAACAAAAAAAAAATTCTCTTTAACTTAAAAAGTCACTATAGATTAGATGTGATGTCCGTGAAGGATCCTTTTCAGCCCACCAACTTCTGAAGCAGCTATTGTGATTTTACATTTTCATTCTGCTATAAAACAGTCAGTAAAAGAGATAATATAACACAGGACTGGCTGGAAAGCAGAATACAAATCTAGAAAGAGACTAAGATTGCTGCTCAAAAGAGACATCTCCTGAGATCATTTTATAGTAACATCTGCAACAACTTGTCTTTACTGGAAAAAAGAGAAAATATACTTTCCTGAGTGTACAGTGCACTGGTTATTAAAATAAAATAAAATAATAATTAAAAAATAATGTTTTCTTTATGTTTTGACTTGCTTCACTTTATTTTCTTTCCTTGATGGGAACAGAAGAGATAAGGCCAAGACTCTGAAGTGCAACTGATAATTTGGGATACAGAACAAAGGCATCTGTTTTTAAGAGAGATCATAGCTTATATACACTCTCTACAATTTAGGTCTCATAAGGAAGTCTCAGGGTAACTGTCCTAGAACTGAAGCACTGGAAGTCATTAACCTTCAGAAGACTTTCCAGCTTTGTTTATAGTCTTGCTGAACCTGAAAACACACTTGTCGCAAAAATCTCATACAGAATCAGATAAAACCAAGAAATGAAAACATGCATATTCTTCACAGAACAATCATCTCTTACTTACACTTAAAAACTGTAATATGTACGTATTTCTAAACCAAACCAAAAGAACTGGAAAGAAAGCTGGGATACTTACTTCAGCAAGTCTGTTCCTAGAAGTTGCTACTTTTAATTTTCTGATCCTGAAAATTCTACTCAGAAGTACTACATGGCAAAGCTTGGGTGATAAAGACAAGATCATGTATGAGAACAGATTTGTTCAGCTGGCTAATCATTTTTTTCCTTTGTATCTAACTACAGAAGCAAATGAAGAGATAACGTGTACATTTCTTCAAAGGGGGCTTTTAAATGAAGGAGACAAATGTTTCAATAGAGTGAAACATCGATATAAATTCTGCCTCTGAACTCTTACAGCATATCTTAAGTCATACCTGAGATATGAGTCTGGCTGGCATCAACTTCAGGCTGACAAAGTTTGACTGAAGATTCCTGGAGAGTTAACTGCTGCTGGAAATCCGTCAGGAGATCAGCCATTTTGTCATCCTCTTTGTTATCCTCAACACTAGAAAAGGGGCAATGCCAACACTGTGATGTTGGACAAAACATACCAACAGATGTCCTCATCTTGGCATCAATCCACTGCCTTACTCTCCTTCAATACAGTTGTTTCCTGTATGTTTCTAAAGAAATCTCATTTCATCATACGATAAAACAGCTACTGGAATATTAACGAATTCATTTAGACATTGCTGGAATGCCTCTGACAGTAACTACTGGGGGGTTTTTTAAATTTAATTCCCATCCCAGTTTCTTTTTGGATTTGAGAGTTAAATGTTCCCTTTTTTTTGTGATGTCACTGAAGAATTTCTTGACCCCATGAAAAGAGAAATCTCATCTTTCACTTTAAGACATGGCGTATGCAGAAAATAAAGTGGCATTAATGAAAAGTAGTATTTTGTAATCCTTCTCATAATGTAAGATATTGAAAACAATTAAGGATTATTTTTTAGTCTTGTATTAATGACTGAAAAGAGATCCTTGGTGGCTTTATTGTACAGTAATGAAAGAAAACTACTTTTTAACCTATTCTGTAAAGAGACAGAAGTAATACATTTCAGGAGCTAGAACAAGATTGCAGAACAGAAATAATAAGCTTGCTACTCATCAGTAAGCTTGAAGGATTTCTAAGTGATAGAAGAACATTACTACATTAAAAAAAAAATTAAATTGAAGTTGTATGTCATAACATGATCTTTTAATAGTTGCCTGCTTGCTTGCACCAGATAACCAGAAACTACACAAACTCCTTGACCGCATCACAAAACACCTTCTTTCTCCTGACTTGGTATACAAGTTAATTAAGAAATCTTCCAGTCACTTTTTAATACTATTCAATTCTACTCCAAACAAGCTAACTGAATGAGCTGAGAATATAAGCAAGCAACTACCAATGCATTTTAAAGTACTATAGAGAAGACAATTATGTTTGGGCCTGTCAGACTACAGTAAGATGTTGCACTGAACATACCTTCCTTTATTTTGATGAGTATGATGGTCAGTCCCAGTATCTACAGGCTACACTGTAAATTGTTTTTTCAAATGTAATTGTGTAATTTGTTTTTTCTCATCAAGATTGTATGAAATACCTACAAAAGTAATTCAGAAGGCACAAACACTACAACTAAAATCTCTCAAAAAAATAAATCTCTACAAATACTGCTTTTAAGCAACTGACACTACTGGTTGTTTTTCCCTCAGTGCTGGAAACAGTACAGCAACATTTAAAAAAAACGAATAAAAATTCACAGAATTATAGAATCATTTGGGTTGGAAAAGACCTCTAAGATCATCAAGCCAAATCATTAACACAGCACTGCCAAGCCCACCACTAAACCATGTCCCTAAGTGCCACACGTACACATTTTTTAAATACCTCCAGGGATGGTGACTCAACCTCTTTTCCAGGCAGCCTGTTCAAGCCCTTACAACCCCTTCTGTGAAGACATTTCTCATAATATCCACTCTAAAGCACACCCTGAGGCCATTTCTTCTTGTCCTGTTGCTTGTTATTTGAGAAGAGACTAACCCCCATCTCGCTACCACCCCCTTTCAGGCAGTTGTACAGAGTGTTAAGCTCTCCCCTCAGCCTTATTTACTCCAGGCTAAACACTCTCAGCTCCCTCAGCTGCTCCGTGTAAGATTTGTGCTCCAGACCCTTCACCAGCTCCGTTGCCCTTCTCCAGACACCCTCCAGCACCTCAATGTCCTTCCTGAATTGAGGGGCCCAAAACTGAACACAGCACTTGGGGTGTGACCTCATCNCCTGGTTCTGCTGACCACACTATTGCTGATACAGGCCAGGATGCCACCTGGTCTTTTTGGCCATCTGGGCACACGTTGGCTCATGTTTGGGCAACTGCCAACCAGTACCCCCGGGTTCCTTTCCGATGGGCAGCTTTCCAGCCACTCTGCCCCAGCCTGTAGCACTGCCTGGGGTTGTTGTGACCCAAGGGCAGGACCTGACACTTGGCCTTGTCGAACCTCATGCAGTTGGCCTTGGCCCGTTGATCCAGCCTGTTCAGATTCCTCTGCAGAGCCTTTCTACACTCCAGTAGGAATGGTTCTGCCCAACTTTTTGCAAGAGACTCTTAATGGAGTAGAGAAAATTATGCTAAACTAACAAAATAATCCTATGAAAACCAAGATTTTTACATGACTGTAGAGCATGATCCAGTAGCTTTCCTAATGCACAAATGCACAGCAAAGATTTCATGCCAGCAATGCATTCAGAAACTGAAGTAACAGATGTAAATAAAGCACTTAGCTCATCCTGCACTCTTTTACATTGAGTCAACTGCTGCATTGGAGTTGTACTGCCCTGGGGCAACAAGACTGAGCTAGTAATACCACAGGGACATGGTTATGCTTTCCTTTTTCATTCTCCATTTAAAAATTCTTGATTTCTTGATGCAGCTATCAGCAGCCCCCATGGCTGCTATAAGTAAGCAATTAATTGGGAAGCTCTCTTTGATAAGCTTGTCTACGCAAGTTTTGGCCCTAACCTGAATTTTGTCCTTAAACATAAATCTTAGGCTCAAGTTAGGCCAAGCTTAAGTCACTACACATCCACTGTATCGAGGCTAGGGGTATACTGATGCTTGTAATGATTAAAGACTAGACTATTCAACTTACAATCTTTGATCTTCTAAATGTATTGCTCTCATTTGGCTGTGTTAGCACAAGAACAGTAGATTATTCCATTGCTTAATTAAGGTGCTTATTCCATTGCTTAATTAAGATGCTTATTCCATAGTACGAAGCTTTTACTAATTAATCTTTTTGCCCTCTACAACTTTGTAGGTGATCCTAAATTTGAAAATAAAAAATCAAAATAAAGTGACTGATGCTTTTTTTTTTAAAGTAACAACATTTGTAATTCTTCCCCCTGAAATTACCTAGCTCCAAACAAGCCTGTTAGTATCTCTGAAAAATACAGAAAAGTTCTCCTTGGACTAATACATTTGTAAATGTTCTGTGAAGCAATCTATTCAACTGAGAGCAGGTAAGTTTTCCAGATACTAAGAGACTTACAACTGCATATTACAGTAGGGTATTGATCTACTTCAGAAACAAATTGTCATTTTTCGGTACTCCTATGCACTTAATTAGCAAAATTTCATACTTACCACCTCTTTCCAACTCCATCACCATCTGGGGACCGTGTATAGGTGATCTTAAACTCTATATCAGGTACAAGCTGCATGGCTAGACGATAAAACTTGATAGCTGAAAATAAAGGTTTGACTTTTAAACATATCTGATGCCCATGCTAGCTTATCAAAGCAAAGACTGTTTTCAGAAAGATGGTTTCAGCTAAAAGCACTAAAAAGGTGGAAAATGCCTTTGCCTAGGAAAACTTATTTAGTATAAACTGTTAGGTTTAAATTCAGTACAGAGGAGAGGAACATTAAGCACCTATTTTAAAAACTGAAAGCCTCATGCACTTCTTCAGAATAAGGAGCTATCTCAGATGTGTTTCAGCTTTTACAGATTTACTTTAATTTGTATCTTAACTACTACAAATTCAGCTGTGGAGTACAAAATTTTACATTAAAACATTACGAAGGCCTGATGTTGTTTGTTGCCCAGCACTTGCAAAGATTTCTCAACAAGCTGTAAAGATTTTAGACAATAGATTCATAACTAACCATGAATTACATAAAAGAGAAAAATGATGCAGGTACCTTACATTCCTGGTATAGCACAGACAGGCATTCAGATATATACAACACTATAAAGCTGAGAATGATCAATAAAATATTGTTGCAATTTTAAAATTTCAACAATAGATGCAAAATATATCAATTTCTCTATGGCAAACCCCTGGGAACTAAAGAAGGCACTGAAGTAAGCCACTCAACACACTGAAGGTGAGGAAAGCAGCCTTGTCATGAAACTCTGGGATGTGAAAGAAAAACTGACAGACTGAATTTTGCACACTTTTCTCACACACAGAGTAAACACTTCTGTCTTTAACACTACAAAAATCCCACAAACACTGAGTAGAGAAAGAGGTTTAGGAAAATCACCCTGTGGTAACAAACTGTTATTTAAGTTGCAGAATGTCTTTCTTCTGAGTCAATCTGTGAATCCTTCTTAATTTAAATGAATTTGTTGTATGCACATTCAATTGACTTTAATACTGGTATTAAAATCATGTATGTATTTATATTTCTTTGTATTCCCATAAGGTGATACCAAGATCGGAGGGCAATTCTTCTTCAGTTTGGACTCTTAA
This sequence comes from Atrichornis clamosus, assembly GCA_013400975.1. Lineage (NCBI taxonomy): Eukaryota > Metazoa > Chordata > Aves > Passeriformes > Menuridae > Atrichornis > Atrichornis clamosus. The sequence goes on from WBMZ01005466.1 coordinate 16,196, forward strand.
AACCAAAACCTAAATAAAACATAAGTAAGAGTGTAGCTTAGAATTTGTCCACTGAGTCTGAGAAACCCGGGTTTGGGGCCAGTAAGTATTCCTATCTCCTTGAGTTCCTGTCAGGGCCAGTGACTGACAAGTAATATCCTTTGGCTGCTAAAGATGAGAAATACCAGCAGCAAGCTAAATAGAGATCAGTCTCAACTTTAGCATTTAATCTTGCAGACAAGGTCTCTACTGAACTTAAGCAAGAACAGGCTGCTGCACATAACTCTCTCACAGACAACAGGTATCAGCAGATTTCAGAAGCAGGCTCGGATTCTGGTGACCTGGGCCAGATCAGCAAATAAAACAGATGTCCCAACATGTGCTCAGTAATGTATCTGTGTCCGGTGTAGGACCATGCCTTTAAGGTCTCATACAGTTCTTTGTGTAGAAATAGTTCAGTTTAGTTTCTTTAAGTCTCAAATCAAATTCCACTGAGAAAGATGAATTCATATTCATGCAATCCAGATGTCCGAAACACTTTTGTGAATGGAACTCTGTTAGGTATTAGTACTTCTCTCCTGCTACGTTTAACATACAAGGAGTACACTGAAGTAGATGAAGCCATAGCTTTCATTTTATATACACCATGTTTAAATAGACTGCTTTCCTCACCTTTTTTATTTACTTAGAAAGAAACTTCACAATCTACTCCATGATTTCCTGAATATGTACCAGGTTTTTACTTCTGACATGCTTTTTTACTGTGCATTTATTCCTATACCAAACACCCACCATATCTTATCCTGAAGTACTTTTGCCCTGTAAAAGCACGTAATAAATTAGAAACTGAGACAACTAATTTTGTTACCTACAGGGGACTCATATTTCTCTCAGTTAATGCAAGATATGGAACAACAACCAGAAATCCCTTGAAAGGGAAGGCAAATTCCCATGGTGGAGTGGAAATTTCATATTCAGGTGGTTGAGTTCAGGAATCCAGAGCTCTCTGATTTGCATATTTTAACTTATTTTGCACCTGCACTTTGAACATGGTGGGCAAATCCTCTAGTAGATGAGCAGAATGGCACATACATTCTGCTTTGCCTTCTTTTTCACATGAAAGAAATAGAAAATTGCTATCTTCACTAGTGACCTACAGGACTTGGAAGTTAGAACAGAATTCTTACTCTGTATATTCTGAAAAGTAAATATGAGAAAGAAAACTTTGAATTTCCATATTTACTAGTGCTGATAGCAAGAGGGCAGGCAAGCAAGCTGAGCACCTTAAATATTTATGACAAGCGTCAAAGACTACCAGATTTAAACATTCACGACAAGAATTCTTGAAGAAGCTATTTTAGCATGCTGTGTTAATTAAAAAACAAATAAAAAACCCCACCACCAAACCCAAACAACACTCCCCTCCGAAACAAAAAAAAAGCATCAAAAACCCCCCACAACCAAACAACGAAGTATCCCATGGATTAAGTAGTTTTGCTCAGAGCAGAATGATGAAAACTGTGCACATGAAAAATATAATATATTGCCTTGATTAATTATTATGCTAATTTCATGTTACAGAAGTCAAATAAAGAAGCATTCTATATGAAGAAGCAATCCAGTGCTCCATTAAATTGCAAGATTTCAAGATACTGTCATTTTGTCTGAAAACTAGAAACTCCTTTCCTGATGTCACTTTTAGCTTCACCTCAACCTTAGAACTGTGATATGATGGTTCCTTTTACATCATGTTAGTTTGCTTATCTGAGTAACTAAGTTCTCAAATGACTATAGCCTGTAGTTTAAGTTCACTGGCATCATGCAGTCTTGCACATAAATCAGAGGGTGTTAAGATTTCTCTACAATAAGGGTGTTCATTGTAGACTTCCATATTACCTTCGTAAAGGGCCCCATTTCGTTCTTCTTCCACTGCCTTCAGGAAAAGTTCTTTTGCCTACACAATAAATTACACAGAACACTTCTTAAATTTCTTATAAAAACAAGTGCAATGTCACTTGACTTAGAATTATTTTTGATCTTACCTATTGTACCCTATGACAGAGATGAACAAAATAATTCCATAAACAGAGAAGACATACTCATGTGCTACAGGCCGTAGTAACTGAAATTCCCAATCAACAAACTAACCATATTCTTGCTGCTCAGTTCTTGCCTACAGTCTTTCAGAAAGCAGATTGTGAAGGTGACACAAAGGCAAACATAAAGCCAGAAAAATCAGTGTAAGATTATGAAGACATTAGTACGGAGACAACAGGTTAATTAACTCTGTTGTTTCTCCTGATTTAATTCAGCATTAGCTTTTAGGACAGTTATACTGCATTACTATACAGTAATACAGTAATACAGACAAATAAAGCCTCAAAATTATACATCTTTTTCTGTACCTTTTCCTCTTTTGCTAACTCCTGTTTCCCTCTGGCATCAACAGACTTTAGTCCAGATCCTCTTGAAGATGGTCTGCATGGCAGAGGTTCCAACCCACTAGAACTCACACCTGGGGCAAGCTCAAACATCCACTGAGCTCTGAACATCTGGAGCTCTGCCTAGAAAACATGATTAATTCTACTTAATTAATTCTATCATCACAACTTCTGGGGAGCAACTACACAGAAATCTGGTCTCGTAAGAGAACACACTTTTCTATTACACTGCTTTTATCACCTTTCTGGTCCAGTAAAGAGTGACAACTTAAACTGGAATTTGATCCATACAGAAACTGCTGTCCAATTTCTACAGTTCTTCAAAGAAATTCCCAGTCTGTCACAAACTTTCTTTTCATCTACACAGATAACTGAAGACTGAATTTGACACTTAGAACACAATGTAAAATTTATCTCACTTTTGGAGGGGCAGACAGATTAAGCATTTGTCAGATCAACAAATGTGTGGTAACTAAATGAGGGTAAGTGATGCAGCTTAAATCACAGCAGTACTATGTTTGTAAAAACCCACTTGCATGAGAGACATACCTGAAGATTTGCTTCACCAGATCTTTCATTGTCATCGGTTCTTACCAAATCAGTGTAACAATCTTCTTCAGCTTCTGCCTAGGAGAGAGCAGTCAAACATGATTATAGAGCCTGCATAAGTCCCTACAGCACATTCAAAAAGCACAACTATCATGGACACACATTTTTAAAAAAATTAAGGCTACTCCCCTTTTGAAGATAAAAATTAATTTTAAAACCACTGAGATTGGTTGTACTTCCCTATTAACTCAATGAAGATGGGATTTGCATTTTAGACACGTTAATCCAAGACAGATCAGTTATGTATCACTTGAAGGCTTCCATGCATCAGTACAACGGCATACCTGACCAAATACACTCAGTGTCTATGCCAAACCTAACAGCCAAAGCTTCAGTATTAAACAATAGTGTGCTTTGTACAAGAAATTAAAATTTAATCACTATCTTCTCACTGTAAAGATAACCAGTAGTTTTGATTTATTTAATATTTACAAGACACAGAAGACCAGTGCTTTGAATAACAATAGATACTTTATTTATGCATGGGAAACTAAACAAGAAATGTATTGGAAAATAAAATAGAAAGCTAGCATGAGAGCTTGGCAGCTGGTTTTATTTACTGTACAGCTGTGAGACAGGTTAAACAAATATGACCTGAAAATAAGACCTTTGACTAAACTTAACATGACTCTATATAGGAAGTTAAGCCATCTAGTTTAAGAGGAAAGCTTTAAAAGACGCAAATTAATTCTCATTGTGAAATATACTGAGATTTACGGAACCTATACTAAAATAAAGGAAAAATAATTCTGAGCATCAGTGACAAGCCACTACAATGACACGAGCAGCAAGGTGTCAGTAAGGGGGGAAAAAAAACCCCAAAACCTCAACTAAGACATTTGTTTAAGGTTCTTCCTGCAGCTGAAGGAAACCAGTTTTTCTACCATTCTGCGCTGAAATTCACAGCTATAGTTCTGCAAGTAGATAATGCAAAGTGAGATTACAAGTAAGTAAACCTGACATTAGGATTATGACAACTACTTACAAAAGTTTTATTTCCCACTCCTTCCTATTGTACACAATGCTCAAAGACTTTGAGCGACATTCTGCCAGTGAGACTCTACTAAGTTCTCAAAGATAAATCCCTACCTCCTGCACAGTCAAAGTGCAGAAATCAAAACATTCTTGTATTCAAAAAATTCATACCATTTTTAGTGTATCTGGAAGTTCTGATCAAACTACAGTATACTCGCAAACCCGATGGGAGGCAACATTTAATCTTTTTGTCTTGATGACAAGCACCTCCCTGGAGTTCAGCTGTAGCACGTCTCTTCAGTTTCCCCAACAACCATAAACTTACTGGCTTGTCATCTGTAAAAGTGTTTTCACTGATGTCTCAGTTAATTTATCATTTACAGTTGATAGACAGGGTTGGTTGGCTGATTAAAAAGAGTGCACCTATTTCTACATTCTCATTTTAAGGCCATACATTTTTAATTTCACAGTAGAGGAAGCAGGTGAGCCAGAACACTATAAAACACTAGTGGCATTACGTCTGAGCAAGGACTAAATATCTTGGAAATTTCATGGGCTTTGATTCCAGAATTTAATTGTAGGCAGTTAATTCCCTGTGAGTTACAACAGTCCTACCACACTATTTTAGCATCCAGGAATATGTTTATGTTGGCCAAGCAGAGCTAGCCTAGCAATGAGCTAGCACTGAAATGGGTGTCTCTAAGTGCATTATTATGGCACTGGGCTGACACAAATAAGGCCTAATTCTGCCTGTGCAGACTGCAAGGCTTTTGGTTTGCAGCTGAATTATGTTCGGTCAGCTCTCCGGTCTGAGCAGAATAAGCCTAGTTTTATCTGCAAAATGCAGAAACTAGCAATTTCTAAACTAAATCAACACACTATCTTCTTGTGCGTAAAGCCACACCCACTAAAACCTTTAACTGCTGAAGTCTGTAAACAAATTGATTTAAAACTATTTAGAAGGTTAGGAAACTGGATGACATTTACCTCGTTCAAAAACTCTGTATTTCACTAATCTGTTCAACTCTTGATTTTCAGCCCCTTCTCTCTGTTCAACTGCCCTACTTCTTCATTTGAGTCACAGTCAGACATGGTAGTGGACCAACTGCATCCAAAATGTCATTTGATGCTCTTTAAAACCTAAATATGCTCTCAATTCTAACAAAAAATACTATGAACACCTGGCCCACAGTCTAAAAGCTATCAAAAACCATCATGAAGTTTATTACAACCAAAGTTTTGACTTTTATGAATTCCTTCCCTATAGTGCATGCATAATCTAAAGTTTCCCATATCAAAGGTCTGTCTTCTGGCAATAGTAGCATCCTAAGTGGTCATACCTCTAAATTTACCACTAAAGCAATTAATTCACATTGCTACTGCACAGGTAATGGACTGGAAAACTGATCTCTATTAACAACTTTTCCACTATTTATTTAAACTGCTGAAACCCTAAGATTTTGCTAGGAGAAGTGAGTAAACACAGGTACTGCAAAGCAAGGACCTTCACTAGCAGACAGCTCATGAGATCACACCTGAAGCACTTCATAACATGTAAAAATTGGCCCCTTGCCCCCATTCTGACAATACCCGCGTTGCACTTGAAGAGTTTCTAAAATTCACAGAACACTGTGCTCTAACTGCTACTTAGTGGATAAATCTAGACTGTTGCGTGCTGCTGGCCTTCCTCCTGATACAAGTCAGCTATCACATAGAACAGTGACTTCATCCTGATTGAAAGCAAGACACCATAGTGCGTACTGACTGATCAGCTCAATTAATTTTCCATGAGAAAAGTGGTAGTCTGTCAAGTCACCAAAAGGCCAACATGTCAAAAGTAAATATCTGAATTAGACGGTGACCTGTAAAAAATGACGTCAGATGAGTAGATTTAATTCTGATTTGCTTGCAAAGGTTTAAAAACTATTTGCCAAATGCAAAACTTGTTTATTTGCACAGTTGAGGTTTTTTTTGCAATCAATAATTGCATGCTGATTTCCTCAGTGTACATTAACCACTTACTAAACCGTCTGTAACGTCAGGTCCTTTAATAGTTCCGATCTCTGTTCCAACAAAATAAAACCAAGATCAGAAACAGTTCGAAGTTGAGTGTCACCAGTTGAACAGGGCTACGTGTGAATTGTACAGAACACAGTAAGGAGCAAGCACGGCAAAGCAAAACAGTGACTGTCAGCTAACATTCCTCTTGGTTTCATAAAAACATGAGAAAGTCACCCTATTTTTCTGTCAATGCAGGAGAAGCAACACCGTGTTGAAAAACAAAGAGTTTTTATCACCATGGTGAGACATTTTAAGAGCTCCTGTGTGATATAAATGGTTTAACTTTGAATGATTGAGTTCTCGTCATGGATACCTGAATCCATATTGAGGTGCAGTCAATAAAGCAATACTGAACCAAGGAGTATTTTTGATACGTTAAATGACAAACTCAAATAACTCGAGTCCCTGGCCCACGGAGCCCTTAAATTACCGAGTGACTTTATGACACCACATTTTTGAGGGAAGAAAGGGAAAGGTAGGGCACTCTCCTCCGTAATGACACAGGGATTTGTTCACGCGTTCCAAAGGAAACCTAGATCGCTCCAGAACCAAGCAGCCCCACTCATCAAAATCCTCTGCGGGAGGCGGCCGTGTCTCCCTGCGGCTGGGTGGGATCACGGCACGTTTCCTACAGGCATTACCCGGTGTCCAGGGGCGGACAGGAGGGCAGGGCAAGGCTGCCTGTCAGCAGCTCGGCCAGGGGGCCGCTCCCACGCACACACCCCTCATCACAGTCCCGGCCGGCCGTCCCTGGACGGCGGCCGAGCCCCCGCCGCCCAGGTCCGCTCACCATGCTGCCGACGCTCGGGCGGCGCTGTCCTGTCCCGGGGGCTCTGCCCCCCCGTTCGGTTCGTGTGTCCTCCCTGCCCGCGGGGGGCACTTAGTAGAGTTCTCGGTCAGAGAAGCGCACCACGCAGCGGGAGTCCCTGCGGGCCCTGCGGACGGCAGCCATCTTCCCGGCGAGCGGGGCCGGCGGCGGGAGCGGCGGGACACGGCCCGGGCAAACCCGCCAGGTCAGAGCGCCGCCTCCCGCGCGGGCCGCTACGACGCGCGACCGCACGGACTCCCCGCCCCAGCGCGCACCGCGGCCCGCGCCACCTCTGCCGCCCGCGGCGGAGCAGCGCAAGGCCTGCTGGGGAGCGTAGTCCACGGCGGCACTCCGTGGGAAGGGCGGCGGACCAAAGGTTGCCGGGAACTGTAGTCCTTGCGTGTGACGATCGCCGCAGGCGAGATCCCAGGCGCGAGAGCCGAGGGAAAGCGGCGATGTCCGGGAGTCGCGATTTCTGCTGCGACCGCGGTCAGGCCGGGGCCCTGGCGCAGACGAATTACCGACGGGGTAACGAGAGCGCTCAGTGCCTCGGCTGCGGAGATAACAGCGGTGCCGAGGCCATTGAATCTCGTGGCCCTGGTCCTTTGCCCGACCAGTTCCGTGAGCACAGTTATCCCTTTCTGTCAGCATACGCCTCGTCAGGTTTTCTAAAATTGGACTAAACTTTTTTTTTTTTAAAGCGTATCACAGTCTTTTTGTTCTAGAAGAAAACCACGTGTATGGGTCTGTGAACCTTCGTGCATGTCTGCTGCCCTGAGTGTTTTCAGGAGGAGGAGGAGGCGCGTGTCTGCTCTGGAGGGGCAGGTGAGCGCTCAGGCTCGGGCAGCGGAAGCGGGAAATGGGGATGCAAGGGCTGTGGGAGCCGGCGTCCGCAGTGGGTTTCAGATCCAGGTGACCGTAGAGCTGCTTTGTGGAAAGGAGAGTGTGAGAGGCCAGGGGACTGCCTAACAGGCCAGGCGCCGCTCTCTGGCCGGGGAGGCAGAAGTGCTGGGGAGCAAGGGGGACTGAGTGCTGCTGGCGTGCTGGTAGAAGTGCCGATCCCTAGCCGAGCAGTCGGAAGTGGTGGGGAGCAGCGGGGGCTAGGTGCTGCTGGCGTGCTGGGCCCTGTGTGAGCAGTTCTGGTTACACAGCAAGACCACTTGAGGTTTTGAGATGGAATGCTCCTGGCTAGAACTGATTATCATTAGACCTGCTTCTCGTTTGGAGTTGGGGTCAAAGCTGCTTTTCTCCTGCCTGGGTGTGCCTCTGCTTAGATACTAAATATTAGATATTAGTAAAAAAAATCCTTTACTGTGAGGGTAGTGAGGCACTGGCTCAGATTGCCCAGCGAAGCTGTAGATGCCCCATTCCAGGCAGTGTTCAAGGCCAGTTTGGATGGGAATCTGAGCAACCTGGTCTAGTGGAAGATGTGCATGCCCATGGCAGGGGGGTTGAAACTAGATGATCTTTAAGGTCACTTCCAACCCAAATAATTTTATGCCCATGGCAGGGGGATTGAAACTAGATTATCTTTAAGGCCACTTCCAACCCAAATAGTTCTAGGATTCTTTTGGGAACGAAGAAGCCTTGCTTCTAACAATAGAAAAACAGTGTCCTGTGGCTGTTGCTGGACTGAACACTAATATGTGGTTATGCACATGGGATGCTACAGGGGTGGCTTAAAGCAGAAATCTCATGTAAGTGTCCACTGCTCCTTGTGGGTTCACTGAGAATCTTGTCTGTCTGTAGGAGGGAATTTAATTATTATGCATTCATGTGAATGTAAAGATTAGCCTCTGACTAGATAGCATGGGGGGAGGCATCCAGACCTTTGTTTTTTCTGACACATTTCAGCAAATGAATGTCTTGTCTTACACTGTGCTCCTAAATTACAGCACCAGCTCACCCTGTCTTTGCAAATGCTGGGAATTAACTCTATGCTTTACTTTTAAAACCTAAGGGATGAAATGTAAAAAGAAACTGAGACTTCCTGAATCACTATTACAGTCGGTTCTGATAATCAATTGTTTTAGACCAATTTTTTGTTCCTGTTTTCCCTTTTTCTGCCCTTCCCAATATATCTTCAGCAGACCCTGCCAAAGCCAGGGAGAGCTGCTTGTGCTTGGGTGAGGAAGGCTCACTCCAGCAGCACTTGAAATGTTGATATTCTTCCCATTTGTTCACTATTGGGTATTTTTGCATTCTAGTTTTGTTGTTTAAACTCCTATCTGCGGTGTGAGAGAGGCACATCATTCATCAGTGTGGGTTTTTGTTTGTTTGGCTGGGTTTTGTTTTCACAGAATCACAGAACGGTTAGGGTTGGAAGGAACCTCTGGAGGTCATCTAGTCCAACCCCCCTGCCAAGGCAGGGTCACCTAGAGCAGGTGACACAGAAATGTGTCCCAAGTGGGTTTTGAATGTCTCTGGAGAGGGAGATTCCATGACCTGTCTGGGCAGCCTGTTCCAGTGCTGCCACTGTCAATGTAAATAAGGGCTTCCTCATGTTTAGTGGAACTTCTTGTGTTTTCGTTTATGGCCATTGCTTCTCGTCCTGTCACTGGGCACCACTGAAAAGAGTCCTCTTGGCGTCCTCTTGGCATGCACCTTTGAGATATTTATATGCATTAACGAGATCCTCTCCCAGTCTTCTCCAGACTGAACAGGCCCAGCTCCCACACTCTCTCATGAGAGAGATGCTCCAGAGATGTTTTGTTTTGGATTTTGGTTTGTGGTGTTTTTCTGTCGTTAAAACCCAGCTCAGCCGCCCCTCTGCGAAGGGCCCGGTCCGGCGGCGTAGGCGTGGGGCGCTGCCCCGCCACCGGGGGAACCCGGCCGCGCCGAGCCGAGGGGGCCGGGGGTGCGGGGCCCGGGGCG
>WBMZ01005486.1:0-10871 GCA_013400975.1 Atrichornis clamosus
CGCGCCCCGGCGCAGGGTGGTCTGCAGCGGCGGGGGGCTCCCCGCGCCGCCCGAGCCGCGCCTGCTGCCCGAGGGCACCGTCACGCTGTGAGTACCGCGACCGGCACCGTCCCGGGCATCGCACGCGGCCCGGGGCATCTCCCCCTGCCCCCAGCATCTCCCTCGGGCATCGCCCCGGCGTTCCTCCGGGCATCTCCCTCCGGCCCGGCGTTGCCCCGCGCCGCCCCGGCCGGGCGCTGCTGCCCCGGGGCACCGTGAGCGGGACGCGTGGGTCGCGCTGAGCCCGCTCCGTGCCTCTCTCCGTGCCGAAACTGCGCGGCGGCGGGACCCCCGCATCGCCCCGTGTCGGGCAGGTGCTGGCGGGGACACAGGAAACGGGGACAGGGGGACCGGGGGTGAAGCCCTGCGGGGTCGGGAGCTCAACGAAGTTACTTTTTTCTCTCAATAAGCGACTCTGCACCAGAGAAAGCGTCGCTCGGTGCTGCGTAATGTGGTTTAAATCGCGTTAAGGGGGTGTTGTGGCTCTGGGCTGCCGGGGGGACCCCGCTGTCCCCACGGCGCGACGGCAGCGCGGGGCTGGTGTGGACGTGAGCTGGAAATCCAGGAAACGGTCTCTCTCCCGCTTCCCTCCGCAGCGTTTCTGAGTGCTGGGGAGGGAGGATGTTTTTGTTTGAAAGTGACTGTTCTCCCTGGAAATATTTACTGAGAAGCGATCAGGAGCGGCTAATGGGTTTGGGGTTTGTGCAAATGGTCTGAAGCTGCCGCTTGATCCGTAAAGGCTCCTCTTCCTCGCGGCCCCCGTGCCGGGGCTTGGGGTTCGGCTGGCGCTGGCAGCCGCGCGCTGCTCACTGCAGGGTTTATTTATAACTCCAGAGGAGATGTTTGAATTAAAATCTGGATTGGAGGCTGGGCTGGCAGCACTGCAGCTGAGGGGAACGTCGCCTTCACCCGGAGTGTTGTCCCGTCAGGGTGGCTGTGCTGCCAGCGTGCCCATGGTTATGGCTCCCACCTTCCTCTCCTTGGGTGGGTTTGGTTGGATGCTGCAGAAGATTGGGGTTGGGGGCTGCTGTGCTCCTCGTCTCACATGCTCGAACCTGCTGGGTTGCGTTGCTCTTGCTCTGGTTCCCCAGGTGCCACTCGCTGCACAGGGTCCTCACTTTGGGGTGATGGTGGCAGTGAAGGCAACCCTGCTGACCCCGCTGTCCTCATGTGATTGTGACCATGGAATGGAATATGCTCGTGCTGCAGGATAGTGCCACGAGCAGGGTCTGAGTGTGACAGTCACATTAAAAGCATGAATAGTACCAGGGCAGCAGCACCATTGGATGTCCAGGCTTCCCTCGGTGGGGGACACTTGGGAGGCCTCAGGCAGGTGACAGCTGGGCTCTCCACCACACTTGTGACCTTTGCTCTTCATGTCTTTCCTCTTAGGGCCCTTCCTTGTATGTCAGCCCCTCGCAAACACCCATGGGGACGTTTAGTCCTTGGTCAGTTTGTATCTGGGACAAGCATCCCATCCCATGCCTGCTCCAGTGCCCTCTCCAGTTCCCAGTGGGGCAGGGGGTTTGTGCCTCCTGTGCCGAGCTGGCTCCCTTGGAGGGGCCGGGATGACCGTGCAGAAGCATTAGGGCATTACACGATCCCACTAAAACGTGACATGAAACCTACAGGCGTAGGCAGAAACCTACAAATATGCGGTGACCCCGGCTCTGCTCTCGCACAGTAAACATGATTTATTCCAAACCCTTTCCAGATGGAACAATCAAAACCAGAGGCTCTGACTTTGGGAGTGTCTCCTGGAGCCACTGGGGTGCAGGCAGGGAGTGGAGGGGCCCGGGCATGTGGCAAGGGCTGCACGTGTCCTGGGGGACACCCCACAGCCAAATCTTGAACCCTGCGGGTGAGCTGGCTCTGAGCAGGGCTCGCACACGTGCCCCAGGGTGCCAGGTCCCAACTTTGCCCTGGGGTGCTCAGGTCCCCTCTGTCCCCCAGGGTGCTCAGCATCGCTGTTGCCCCTGCTGCGGGAAATGTGGGATGTGTTTGAGGCAGTAATGCTTCAAAGCAGAGCCGTGTTCCAGTCCTCATCCAGTGCAGCCTGGAAGCAGGAGTGCCTGAGTGCTGTGCACGGGGGAGGCTCTTCCCAGCAGCCACCGGCACAGGAGGGACCCTCCCTGGCCTGGCCGCAGCTCCAGCTGTCCAGGCGGTGGCTGGGGGCAAGCGGGCAGCCAGAGGAGCTTGGGTGGCTGGAGGAGGTCTGTCACCCTGTGGGTCCTTCATCCCGACTCTTATTTGGCTTTTTCCCACACTCTCGCTTTACTTCTTTATTTATCTTTAATTATTAGGCCTGTGCAGAGGAATCCTGTGCTGCCTCCGCGGCAGCTGCCGCGCGTTCACCGCCCGCGCCTGAGAAACGCGCGCTGGCATCGCAGCCCATGCACGGGCAGAGCAGGGATGAGGGACGAAGGACGAGGGATGAGGGATGCCTGTGGCCCCAGGGACCTGCCCTGCAAGCACTGCTGGGCTCAGCCATGGTCCCAGTGTCCCAGGGGACACGTTGGTGTCTGAAGGGGAGGGTCTGCCCCTCGCTGAGATGACCGTGCCAGCCTGGGCACACCGGGCTGTCACCCGTTCTGACTGATGGCCCTGCAGAGCTCATCCGGCTGTCTTGGCAGGGCTGGCACCAGTGCAGCCTGGAGCACAGTGCGGCCCCCAGCCCCATATCCTGCTCCAGTTAGGACCAGGGGATTTGGCACCTCTCGGGGACGTCCCTCTGGCATGGCTGGGGTGCTGCAGACAGGGATTAACAAGGTTTTAATCCCCCCCTCAGCTGACCCCTGTGCTAATCGCCTGATGGAAAAAGCGCCATATCCCTAACGAGAGCTGGAGAGCCTCGGCCAGCCCCGCTGTCACACGGGCGGGAGCCCAAACCTCTTCCAGATGTGGAATCCCAGCACAGGCCTCATTTATGTGCACAGCTTGATTGCACTGAAATTACAGATTGTCTGCAGGGAATAGAAGGCTTTGACTTATGACCAATTTCCAGTTCTACTTGAACTCCCCACTCCAAGGCTGCTCTATCCTGGGCCCTGCAGATGGTTTCTTTCTCAAACCTTCTTCAGGTTTTTATTTGTTGTTTATTGGGCTGCAGCTCCATCAGGTTTGGGTTTTCCAGGGGCTGCAGGTCGTGGTGCTGCCCAGTGCATCGGAGCATCCCAGTCCTTGCCGGCTCTGGAGGCTTCGCCCTCTCTCCGGGGCTTATTTTTCCTGTGCTAACAAAAGCCGAGGGTTGGAACAATAATTTTCACCATCCGAAATAGCCCGGCGTGACGTGAGGCTGGAGGAAACGCCCAGACAGGGGAGAGGGAAGGGAAGAGCCCCCGAGCACCCAAACAAAGCACGGAGGGGGAGATCCCTGCCAGGTCTGGGGTTCTCCAGCCCCAATGGGTTGGGAGCTGTGGGGTCCTCTCTGGGATGCTGTAGGGTCCCCCCTGGAATGCGAGGTTCCTCCTGGGAGCCTTGGGGTTTCTCCTGGAATGTGAGTTTCCCCCTGGACTGTAGTGGGGTCCCTTTGGGATGCTGAGAGTCCCCCTGGGGTTCTGTGGGGTCCCTCTAGGTTGCCACGTGTCCTCCCTGTGATACTGCTGCCCCCAGAGCCTTTCTTGCTGCTGGAGCCTTCAGCACCTCTCGCCAGCCCCGGGGCCCCTCTTTTCTCTTCCCGAAATCCCTGTGCAGAGCAGCGAGCCGCGCTCGGGGCGCAGCCTGCGCCGTATCTGCTCCCGGCATATGCTTTGAATTAATGCACTTGGAGAGCAGAGCCGGGCCGGGTCCCCGCCCCCAGCGCGGCCCCCCCAGGAGCCCCCGCGCCGCTGCCTTCCCTGCCCGGGCTGGGGAGCCACCATCTCCCCACGTCCTTTTTTGGTTTGGTCCAGAGGAAGTTTATTGTTTCAGCAGCCCAGTTTCTGGAGCTGTTATTTATCCAAGTGGATTCCAGCACGCTTGAAAAAACAATCTTGTTTTTTTCACTTTTGGCTCCTCTTTTTAAGATGAAAAAAGAGAAGAAGAAGGAGAAGAAGAAGAAGGGATCTGTATCTCCCTGCCGGCAGCCTCGCAGGCTCCCAGCTCCCACAGCCCTGGCGCGGGGGGGTTGGAGTGCGGATGCTGCACCCTTTCCAGGCCTGAATCCCCCGGGATGGGAGGATGCCCCCCGCCATCCCCACCACACAGCCCCATCATTTCCGTTTGACTCCATGCTCCAGTCCTTAATCCCCGCATTGTCCAGAGGGACTTTTCCAGCCACCGCTCAATTAGCTGATTATTGTCCCCGTGGCGGGGCTGTCCCCGGCGGGAGCCCCCCGCCCGCCCACGCTCCGCGCAGCCGGAGGGTCTCAGGGCACCGGGCAGGATGAAGGTGCCATTGCAGGATTCTGGAGCAGCTCGGGAACAGCTGGGCACTGAGGGCTGGGGGGGTGTGGAGTCCCCAGCATTTCCCACCAGGCGCGTCACTCCAAGCCCGGACTGGGGGTTCTCTTGCTGAGCTGAGGGGTCCCAGCCTGGGCTCTGGAGGCCACAGCTCTGTTTCCATGGCCTGTCAAGCCTGCAGAAGGGTGGATGTGGGGCTCTGTGTCCCCGCTGCAACCCCAGACCTCAGTGAAGATATGGGGAACCACTGCAACCCCTGCCTGGAGCTCCCAGCCCACCAACAGCAGCTTGGCCACGGCGACCCGGGTGGCAATGGGGTTGGTTTCCAGCACCCCATCCCCTTTCCCTGCCACTGATCCCTCCTCCCAGGGGCAGCTCTTGGGGTTTGAAACCCAGTCGGGGGCTCTGAGTCCACCCCCACATGCTGAGAGCCAAATCCCCAGTGTGGCTCAGGGTCTGCTCACCCATGTGCTGGGTTGGGGTGGCCTCGTGGGCACACTGATCCCATCGTTTTTTGGGGTTTCTCAGTTAATCTCCTGTAAGGGGAGGGTGCCAAGGACCCGCACACAGCTCTGCCGCCTGTGCACACGTGGGAATGGAAAGTACCATGGAGCCTGATGAGAACTTCCTGGGAAAAAAAAACCCAAACAGAAAACAATTTGGAACATAATATCCATGAAACTAGAGAAAACAAAACAAACCCATGTTGGAGGATGTGGGCTGTAACTGGGGAGTGTGACCCAGCTGGCTGCTGTGGGATGGGGAAGAAAAGAGCCAGGATCCCTACCCAGGAAAAGTTTTACCGGGAAAAAAGTTTTGGGCAAACTGTCACTGTCAGAATAGCCTTTTTGAGCTAACCCATCCTTTTAGTCAAGGATTTCTTCTCCTTGAGGAAGGGCAGGCCTGGGCAGCACCTGCAGCTCAGGATGCCCTCAGCTGTGCCGGGGTCCTGGCCTTTTTTCAAGGGGCTCCAGGGGTGGCTTTGCCCTCGGCCGAGGTGCCCCCCAGGGAGGGTGTCCCTGGCTGTGGATCACAGGGGTAGCTGATCCTGTTGGATGTCAGGAGCGTTGCCTTTTAAGGCAGGACTTGTGTTACGGCAGAGGTGCAGATGGTCCCGGGGGTGTGTGAACAGAGCGAGCATCCCCGGGGCTCAGCCGAGGGCTGCGTTCCCAGAGGGGTGCAGCTCTCCAGCCTTTCTGGCTCTGCCCACCACGCTGGAGCATGGCCATGGCTGTATCCCCCTGCACAATGCTTTGGGTTGTGAAATCTCCGACGCTGGAATGAAAACCTCCTGGAGCCCTTGGGGCCAGCACGGCCTTGAGCAACAGCCCCCACCGACGCCGTGGCGGGGAATTGGGGCGCACTGTGGGCTGCTGTGACCCAGACCTGGGGCTGTGCCGGGAGCGATGGTGCTCTGGGAACATCCCTGGAAGCTGTCCCCTGCTCTGGGAAGCGTCCTGGGCTGAGCCAGCACCGGTGCTCGCTGCTGGGCCGAGCCGAGCCCTGGCAAAGAGTCGTCCCGGGCGGGAGGAGAGGGTCAGACACGGCCCTGGCCGTGGCAGCTCCGGCCGCCGGCGTGTGGAAGCAATTTACAGCAGCCGGGGCCGCTGGACGCTTCCGCTCCCCGCCGGCCGGGTCGAGGGCCCCGCGGACGCGCCGGTGCCCGGTGTCGGCTCCTCATTAGCACAGGATGCGGGGGCTGCGCTGCCAGACCCCGACCCTTCCATCCCAACCAGCCTGCGGGGGCTGCACGTCCCGCTCCCGGTCCCGCCCGGAGCCGAGCGTGGCGGCGGCTGCCGCGGGCAGCGCGTCCGGAGGGACGGGCCCCCAGCACACAGCGGCCATTCAGCGCGGCCGCCGAGCCCGCCCGTGTGTAAACAGCCCCGGCCCGGCCCTCAATGAGCCCTTTTTTCCCCGCGGCTCCCCCCGGCCAGGGCTCCAGGATGCCCTCCCTGCCCGGCTGCCGCCTGTCCCCGCTCCGTCTCTGGGTCACGTTTGCCGGCGCTGGCGTCGCCGGTGCACACGCGGCCGCACGGGCAGCAACGCTGGTGCCCGAGAGCCGGGCCTGGCTCTGCTAATTGCACTGACGAGCTTTAATGAGCTCCTGGCTGAATCGTCGGGTGCTGGTGCCCTCCATCCATTCCTGTAACCCCACAAGGGCCCCTTTGGACCACAAAGCTGTTTATTTTGGGATAAAATCTCAGTGCTGGGAGACCCCTGGGATGGCCACAGTGCCATGACCAGCAGAGGCTGGGGGTCCCCTCCTGGCTGCATGTCCTTGGGGTGCTCTCTTGGTGCTGGGGCAGGGGTCATCTCCCGCACATGTAGCTCCTCGCAGCAAGGTGATGCCCCAAGAGCCAGCACAGAACCCACCCCATGGCAGCCCATGTGGTCCATGGCATGTAGACCATGCAGAGCATCCCAACACAGCTGCTGCATCCCAACATGGCCTTTGCATTCCATGTTCCCATCCAGCCATGCAAGCCTGTCCCTGAGAGTTCTCCATGGCCATCACCACAGTGGCACAGCTGAGGCTGTGGCTTCTTGTGGGGGGCCTGTCCTCACTCCCCTCCAGCTCTTGGGTCACCAGGGCATGGCCGGGGGTCTGTGGCAAGTCAGGTAACGGGGCTGTCCCTCTCCCTCTGCTCTTCCCACAGGCTGCTGAGCAACAACAAGATCACGGTGCTGGAGAACAGCTCTTTCTTCGGGCTGCGGGCTCTGGAGAAGCTGTGAGTACCCAGCGGGCAGCTGGGGGGTCAGGCAGGAGGGTGGGGGGCACTGGGATGTAGGCAGAGCTTCCATGGGGTGTGAATGGAGTGGGTACCAGCATCACCGCCCACATCCTGCTCCTGATGTGCTGCAGCAGGACCAGCACTGGGGCACAGAATTTACCACTGGCACCCACAGGCATCCCAGGGACCCCAGGAGCTGCAGCAGGACGGGAGGCACCGGGGGGCCGCACTCCATGAGGGCCAGTATGAAAAGCGACATTGTGCCCCCAGACAAAGTCAACTTTCTTATCTCTCCATGAAAGGCATCTCTATGGAGGGAACTGTGAGAAGGGGAGATTTATGGCCCCCATATGGGTTTGATCTGTAGGTATGCAGGCGCAGGGACCGGCACTGAGGGCGTTTTGTTCCCTGCCGCAGCCCTGCAAGGGTCTCGCGCATTCCTGCGCCACACGGGCTCCCGTGGAAATCCCCAGGGGACCGGTTTTGGGGTGAGTGGAAAGCAGTCACCTTAGGGACACCATCCCACATAGCTGAGTCCTCCTCAGCCTGGGTCCAGGTGTGGGGTCACCTCCTGCTCCTGGCACTGTGCTCTCATGAACGGGAGGGATTAACGTGGACACAGGGAAGGAGCCCTGGTGGCGCCGGGGGGCCACACCTGGGGACAACCATGGCTCTGCAGACCCCGGGTGCTTGGGGTTCCCGTAAGGGTCTCTGTGTCCTGGGAGAGCAGCCTCTCCAGGTCACCTCCTCACCACGGGGTCGGAGGGGGCCCAGGGCGGTGGGCAGCACTCCCCCACCCTGGCTGGCCACATCGCGCTGTGCCGCGCCTGATTGCCCTCGACAGGAGCCGTAATTGTTTTCATCGGGTCGGTTTGCGGCCGCGGCACAGACGTGCCCCGTGGAGAGCCCGTGCTGGCTTGGTGGGGACACTGGGGGGGCTCCGGGGCCCCTCCCTTCTAATCCTGGGGCTGGCAGAGCCCCTGTCCACCCTGGCTGCCCACCGTGGGCACTCTGGAGTCCCAGCATGATGGGGAGAACCCGTTCCCCGGGTGTCAGTGGTGCCCCCTCAGACCACCTCCCCTCTGGCTTGGCATCTCCAGTGATTTGTAGCGGCGTAATGAGATTAATGAGTCTGAGCAGGGCCGGTATGCGGCGGCGGCCGCGAGTGCTCATTAGCAGAGCCCTGCTTGGGAACGGCCCTGGGGGCTGCAAGGGGGCTCCGTCGGTGACAGCAGGGACAGGGATGGGCTCTGTCCGTCTGTCTCTCTGTCTGCGCTGGGCTGCAGCGGGTGCTCAGGCAGCTGTGGGCTCACGTCTGGGCTGAGGGTGATATATCGGGATGGGCCAGGTCCTTGGGGCCAGGGTTTGCTGCCATGGGGGTCCCCCTGCACTCCTGGTGTTGGGGTATCCCTGTGCACATGTGGTGATGGGGGTCCCTGTGCACGCGTGGCAGTGGGGGTCTCCAGGTACCCATGGTGGGGAGTGTCCCCACGCACAGGTGGCACTGAGCCCCTGCCAGCCCTTGTGCCTGCAGCGTCACCCCGTCAGGGCAGGGGGAGGAGGGGGCTCGGTGGAAATGCGAAGGCAAACACGCACAGAGCCGAGAGAGTGGCCTTAGCAGAAATCAGCAGCAGCAGCCCCAGCCCTGGCCCGAGGGAAGAATTGCCTGAGTGAGGAAGGACAAGCGCCGGAACCCCTTGGGCCCAGCACAGTCCCCAGTGGGTCCCATCCCTGGCTGGTGGTCCCTGCAGAGCCCAGACCCCACAGACCTGAGCCAGGGGCCCCAAGTTTTGTCAGTGGATATGTTTTGGCTGGCAGGGTGTGCTGGGAGTGGTCTGGGGGGTTGGAGTCCCTGGGAAACTCCACTGGGCAGCCGGGCTGGTGCCCATGGTCTCCCTTGGCGCCTACAGGTGTGTGTTTGCAGGACGGGTGTTTGTGGGGGGATGCTGGCAGTGGGACTGTCGGTGCAGCGCGGGGTGGTGGTGGCAGTGCAGGTGAGAGGAGCTGTTCCTTCAGCACCAGTGCTCACCTGTGCACACCTGCCCGCACACCTGCCTGCACCGCCGGCCGTGGCGGCTGCTGGGCGTGCGTTTGTCCGTCAGGAACGCTGGGAAGGGCGGGCGTGGGCAGGGCCGTTGCATCAGCCGAGCGGGGCCGGCATGACGCCGGCTGCGTTTCCTCAACCCAAGGGGCCCCTCGCAGCTCTCCGGTGGGACTCCCCCCACACCCCGGGTCTGCTGGAAGGGGTTGCACCACTCCCCATCCTGGACACTGGTTTGTGGCCTTCCAGCGGGGCTGTGGCTCATGGGGTGTCCCCAGGGCTGCAGGCAGAGCAGCAGGAGACCCAGCAACGAACCCCATGGAGACAGCTATATATAAACAGAGATCCATATGGATCCCATTTCCTCTCCTGGACAGCACTGGTGCTCAGCAGGAGTTGCCTCGACTCCCAGGGGTTGGGCAGAGTGGCTGATGCCACCAGTGCTCCCCAGCCTGCCAGCAGCCACTGCGCGTGGTGTGTGCTTGGCAAGCCCCTGATTACATGTGTGCTTGCAATCAGGCTAATTGCCCAGATGAGCTTCCCGAGGGCTGCAGAGCTCATCCAGGGCCGTGTTCCTATCCTGCACACAGGAGATAACCCCCCGGGACACGGCTGTTCCGGAAGCAATGGGGGCCAATGCCAGCAGCCAGTGCCAGCCTGCACGGGCGCACGATGCTCTGCAGTGCCCTCGGAGCGTGCTGAGGGGCTGGCACCTCCTCGGGAGCAGCAGGGAGCCTCGTGCCTTCCCTGCACCCCTCGGAGAGATAGCGAGAGGGAAATGGGATGGAAAACTGCAAATAAGGCTCTCAAAGGGGGTTTGCAGCACCTGGGGGGGCCAAGACAGGAGAAGGGGGCTGGGGGTGGAACGTGTGTGCTCATGTCCTTGGCCCCCTGTGTTGTGTCTCCTGGGGACAGGGCTTCCCGCAGCACCCCCCAAAGTCTGTGTCTCCCTGCAGGGACCTGAAGAACAACCTGATCAGCACAGTCCAGCCAGGTGCCTTCCTCGGCCTCCACGAGCTGAAGCGGCTGTAAGTGCCAGTGCAGCCCCCAGAGTACCTGGGGCTGGCCCTGGGGGCAGCGGGGACAGTGGGGCGTCCCCGGCCCTGATGGCTCCTTCGCTCACCTTGCAGGGACCTCTCCAACAACCGCATCGGCTGCCTGAGTGCCAGCGTCTTCCAGGGGCTCCCCAACCTCCTCCGGCTGTAAGTAGCTCCCTGGCTCCTGAGAACGTGGGGGTGTGTGGGCACAGCAAGGGCCTGGGAGGTGTCCCATCTCCCAGCAGGCCCCTGGCCCCCTCCATGCCATCCTTCTCTCCTGTCCCTCAGGAACATGTCCGGCAACATCTTCTCCAGCCTCCCGCCCGGTGTCTTTGACGAGCTCCCCTCCCTGAAAGTCGTGTGAGTTGGTGCCCTGAGATTTTGGCATCCAGGGGGGCCCCTGCGGAGGGTCTCGGGGCTGGTAAGTGCTCCTGCCCTGCGGGCGCCCCGTGACACCGTCCCTTGCAGGGACTTTGCCACCGAGTACCTGACGTGCGACTGCAACCTGCGCTGGGTGCTGCCCTGGGCCCGCGACCGCTCGGCGCAGATCTCGGAGCGGACGGCGTGCGCGTTCCCCCGGCAGCTGCGCGGCACCGCCCTGCGCGGGGCGCGGGAGGGGCAGCTCCGCTGCGGTGAGCCGGG
>WBMZ01005503.1:0-32997 GCA_013400975.1 Atrichornis clamosus
TATGAGTATATATATATATATAAAGCAGGATTCTCAGTGAACACAAAATTCTATAAAACTACCATTGATCTGTGTTGTTTTCTCCCCCCATCTTTTTTTTTTCTTTTTAAAAGTTGCTTTAAAAAGGATAAAAAGTGCACAGACACCCTTATAAGGCACAAACAGATCTTCTGTACAAATCATATATCATTGGACTGTTTAAAAAAAATAGCAATACGAATACTAACAATGAAATCTGTAAGAGGCTACCTTTTCCTGGATTTTTTTTTTATTTTTGAGGCCTATTTTGGAAAATTCCTGTTGCTGTTGGATAGGCAGGGCCACGTGTCCACTGCTCTCCCATCCCACTTGCTGCTGACCCTGACTGAGCTGTTCCCTTGCTGGCCTCACTGGGTGCTGCCCTTCTGCAAACTGGTCTTGGCTGCTACAGCAAAAATTCAGCCTCTGCAATGTGTCCAATGAGCAGCCTGGGGTGGATCTGGAGTTTCTCCTTGCTGGCTTAAAATAAAAAAGAGATCTCCACCAAAAAAACCCCGCTCAGGCTGCACCAACCCTGCTCATGGAGGCCTTGAAGTGTCACCAAGCAAAGGGGCTCTGCTCTGCTGGTGTCACTGTGGGCAGTGACCAAAGGACTGCAGCCCCAGGGGTGGCCACCCGTGCTGGCGAGCCCTGACCTGAGCCAGGCTGGGCATTCCCACGGCTTTCCTTGAATTCCTCACCATGCAAAGGCTTCCCACTGCAGGCTGTCCCCAGGCAGGCACTGACCCTGTGCGGACACACCCTGGCCGCACCGTGCCCTTGGTGCTGTGCCCACCGACCGCAGCCGGACCCTGATCTGCCGGTTTGGGATGGGGAGGTCCCTGGGAAGGCAATTCCTGTGGTCCCTGGGGTGGAGGGCAGCTGGGAGGTCTGGACGAGGCTCCAGATGCAGGGAGGCGGCCCTGGCTGCCCCTCGGCAAAGGGGGGAGTGAAAGGTGCAGTGGCAGTGCCGGTGGCTCTGCTGAGGGCGGTGGCACAGCCCGTGGCATCAGCCAGGTTTCCAAAAAGGGCTCCGCAAAGCCGGCAGATCCTCGTGCTGATGCAGCAGGGCAATGGCTGAGAGATCTCGCTCTACAGCAGCCTCTCAACACAAACGTTCATCAGCTCTTCAAGGAGAAAACAAAAGGTTTCTGGGTGCCCCGTGAGCTGGCAGGCGCAGCCCGCTGTGGGAGGAGGATGAGCTGCTCCCCTGGGTGTGCCGCACCCGAGGGCAGCGTGGGACAGGCCTGGGACAGGGCTGGGTGCTGGTCAGTGCCCAGACCCAGCTCTCCTGGCACAGCCAAATCAGCGCCTGGGCAGCAGCGAGAGGCGGCTGCACATCCACAGCCTCGGAGGAGAGAGGGAATGGCCAGACATCCCTCAGGCTGCCCCTCTGTGCCCAGGAGCCCTGAAACGTACAGGAGCTGCTATTCTATTTTTCCTTTCTTTCAGACTAAAATGTGGTCATTGCACCTCTCTGAAAAGCTGTTCTTACACACTTGGTAGCACTGGGTCACCGAGCTGCAGTGACACAGCCCCTCTCTCATCCTCCCATTTGCATCCTCTCCTTTCCCCCTCTTGATGAACCCGGACCAGCTGGAAACCGGCCGGGCTCAGGCTGAAGGACTCGACAGGGGCTGTGCAAGTGGGCAGAGGGCAGAGGATGGAGACTGGGGGGCAGCTCCTGCTGGAGCAGCAGGGAGGAGGACGCTGAGCTCCTCACACCAGCCCCGGTGCTGCACAATCAGATGCTGCCCAGCACATCCAGCTGCTGCCTGTAGCTGTGACATCACACCCAAAACCTTTTAAATCCCAACATCTTAATAACAATCTCAGGGCCTTTTTCTTTCCTCCTAAGTAAAGCCAAGTGAGACAGATCCCTGTTTATCTCAACAAGTTCTCATCTACTGTTGAGACCCAGCGTGCAGGCAGCTGGGAGCTGTGCTGGGAAACCGGGAAAAGCAGGAGAAAAAGCAGGTAGGATCAGCACATACAGTCCCCAGAAATAAAGGCTGAGCCTGATGGGACTGGGTCAGAAATGAATTTCTCACCACAGGCTCCAAGAAGTCCCCGTGGTGGGGCAGGAGAAAGGCTGAGCCCTGCCATGGCCCTGGCTGCACGGGAAGGTCTAGGACAGGTGACAGGCAGGACAGGGTGACACAGCAGCTGTGCCACCTGCCAAGAGGGCAGAGCAAAATGCAGGTGTGTGTGCCTGGAGGTGACAACACCATCACTGCAGCCAGCCAGCATTGCAGTGTGCCCACCCAAAGCCCCCTGTCATCCACAGGCTGCAATTTATGGCTTCAGTAGGCAGCAGGGCAGGGCCTGAGCTGCCCCTCGCAGCTCCCTGCAGCTCCTTCACTGCAGGGGCTGCCTGGGCTCGTGGTGGGCTCGTGCTCCTCACTGCTACCCCAGGGAAGCTCCCTGGGTCTCAGCCTCCCTGGCCAGAAGTCCCTGCTCTGCCACAGAAAGAAAAAGCTGCTTTATCTAAGCCCAGGCCAGTTTCTCCATGTACCCATGAGCCTGTTCACGGGGATGGAACCCAAACAAGGGAGAATCTGGCTGTGCCACTGTTTGGCCTAAGCCTATTCTCCTTGCATGACTTTTCCAGATCAGTTTTGTCCACTTTGAACCCTCCCGCTGGGCCTTGTCCCAGTTTTGTTCCACCACAGCACAAGCCCCCGGCAGCAGCCCGGAGCTGTCGGGTTTCAGGGTCGGGAAGCCCAGTGGCACCTGGCAGTGACCAAGTGGCCACCTCCCCTTTTCCAACCACAGCCAGCCTCCTCCGGAGCAGGAGGAGGGAAAAAAAGAGCCTTTGCACAGGAAATTTCTCACTTGCAGCTGGGTCAGCTCCCAGCGATCCCCCGGCTCGGCCGGGCCGGCACAGCAGCCGTGCCTTTGGGCCCTACGTGATCCTCAGCTTTGCTCCCTGAATTGTGCCCTACCAGTCAAATAAGGAAACACAGATAACGAGCCACTTGATAACGACTGACCAGCACGATAACCCATAAGCAGGGACGGAAAGGCGTGGTTTGCTAGCGGCGCTCCCCCATCCTGCAGCCCCGGGGCGGGCGCTACGGGCGGTAGATTTTGATCACATCTTTGATGACCCGTCGGCAGATGGGGCAGCAGGCGTTGAGCTGCTTCTTCAGCCTAAGACCACAGGTGTTGCAGAGGCACATGTGTCCGCAGGTGTAGATCACCGTGTCCACCTCGCTGTCAAAGCACACGGTGCACTCCCCGTTCTTGCTGCTGGATGGCTCCGGGGGGGAGAAGACAGGAGAGATGGGGGGGCTCAGGGGGGAGCTGGGAGCAGTCACTGCCAAAGAGGAGGAAGGAGGGAGGTCATTTAGGCGGAGAGCCTGACACTGGACAACACACGTGCTTAAGTCAGTTTTTAAGGCTCTTCCTTCTTTAGTCATTGCCTGGTTCTTTGGCCAAACAAATCCCAGTGTATTCCAACCAGCTCCAGGCAGAGCCTGTGTGTCTTTTCTATAGATGGGGCAAGTGCCACATCCACACATTATCTGAACAATTCTAGGGATGGTGATTCCATTGTTCTATACCTGACTACCCCTTCTGTAAAGAAATTATTCCTTATATTCAATCTAAACCACTCCTGGTGTAACCAGATGCCATTTCCTCCCATCTTGTCACTTTTTTTCCTGGGAGCAGAGCCCGACCCCCCCCCGGCTGCCCCCTCCTGTCAGGGGCTTGGACAGAGCCAGAAGGGCCCCCCTGAGCCTCCTTTGCTCCAGGCTGAGCCCCCCCAAGCTCCCTCAGCTGCCCCTCATAGCACTGGCTCTCCAGCCCCTTCCCCAGCTCCGTTCCCTTCCCCGGACATGCTCCAGCCCCTCAATGACTTTCTTGTTGTGAGTGACCCAGAATTGCCCCCAGGATTTGAGATGCAACCTCAGCAGTGCCCAGCACAGGGGGGCAATCACTGCCCTGGTCCTGCTGTCACACGACTGCTGCCATAAGCAACATGCAGCCCCTCTTCAGGCCATGAAAATCTTCTCACCACCGTGTTTTCTTCCAGCTCCTTCTGCTGGCCTGGCAGAAGATGTAACATTCCCCCTAACCTCATTCTGCATAGGGGAGGTCTTGTGTGGCCCCAGCCTCATCTCCCAGCCCAGATCCCTTGTCCTGCCGTGGGAGCTGGGGGCTGGCTGTCCTTACCCAGGGATGACTCCGAGGCTGAGGAGGACCTGTTGACGCTGAAGGCCATGTCCGAGTCGCTGTCATACTGGGAGCCACCGGGAGATCCTGAGGGAGACACGGTCACTGGGCTGGACTGCACCGTGCCTGAGAACACAGGAGAGAGCTGAGCCCAGCCAGGGACACCCCAAACCTGACCACACACCCTCAGCCTGCTGGGCTGCTCACACCCCTCGTGCTCAGGGTGCTTCAGGGGAGGTCCAGTTGCTGAGTTAAGTGCTGACCCTTGGTAATGATACAGGTCAAGATTTTGGACGTGACTCCCACGGCCTGGATCTCGTTATGGTTATCATACGATGCCTGTTCAGTGCTTCAGTGAAGGAGGCACCAGGTTATCCAACATTTGGGGTGTAGAGCCACTTCCCCACAGTCCCACTCTCCCCAGCAGCAGTGGACTCAAGCTGTCACTGTCTCACTGTCAGCTGGGAAAGGGCATCGCTTTGGATGAAGAAAACCTGCTTTACAAAGCCGGTAACATCTGCTTTTCTGAGAGAATCCTTAACAGAAGGAAAGGAGAAGGACTGTGACTGGTCACCAGCAGTGGATCCGAAGTGCCAGCTGGTACCCAAGCTGTGGCAGTGCTTCAGCAGCAATTACTGTCCATGCTTAAACCACAGCTGTGCTCACAAAAAACATCATCCTCACCACGGCACAAGTTTAATACCTGTTGGTTGGATCAGGGGGCTTATAAAGAATCCCTTCGAAAAACAAACCCACTGAAAAACAGCTGCCCCCCCACAACCATCCCTGCCTGCTGCTTATTTTATCTCTCAAGTCCCATCCTTTTCTGGGGGAATTATATAGGCTGCACACATCTCTGTGACAGGTGCCGTGCCTCGCTCACTCTTGTTTGCAAACACAAGGTGAGAGCAGGAGCTGCTTCCTCACATCACTGAACACTGTGAATGCGAACCCCAGACCCTAACCCTAGCTCTGGTTCTGGCCCAGAAAACTTCCCCAGCCGGGTGCTCCCCATGATCCTTTCCTCTGGCTGCACTTACCCAGGATTTTGAGCTGGTTGATGACACCGTGGATTGTAAAAAACACCCAGAGGGACTGTGAGGTGTCCACGCACATCAGCATCCCCCGGCTGGCTCCGTTCACCCCGTGGTGCACCTCTCCATTGGGCAAGACCATGAAGCTGAGGATGTCGCCGCTGTTGAGCACCGGGAAGGCTCTGTAAACCACCCAGTACTCCTTGCGGTCCAAGAGAAAGTCCGGATCTGCCGGGAGCTCGTTTGTCCGTAAAGTACTGGGATCACAGGAAGTGATGCCAAACGAGAGGGCCCCGTAGTAGGGCAGCCCCAGGTGTCCTACTTCCACAAAGAGGCTCTCCCCGACGTGCAAAGGCCGGTCAGAAAACACCAAAGTCCTATTGCTTTCCTGCCAGTTGGTGCACGCAACCATCCGGTCCTGGGAGAAGGTGACGTCAGGGCCGCGGGTGGGGTGGAACCGCAGGTCCGTGTCCAGGAAAGCCGGGATTCCCTGGGAGTGCTGCCGCCGGTTGGGGCAGCAGGGGATGATGTGGTTGTCAGTGGCGAGTCCCGGCACCCGGCTCAGGTTTAGGTTTGCGATTTTGGCCACCACCTGGTTGTTCTCGAGCTCGTTGTTGTTGAAGTTGGCCGAGTCGTGGTTGCTCTGGGGAAGGCAGGTGCTGAGGCGGGCGGTGCTGAGCCGGGCACTGCTCATGGTCTCTGCAAACATGCTGTCTGTGAGATAAACCCGGGGAGAGAGGCGTTAGAGCCAAGATAAAATCACCTGCTTTTATGGTTATAATTATTATTCCAGCCTGCAGATTCTGTTCAGAAAGGAAAACCAATGGAAGAATCAGCCAGAGGTCAAGCACTCTTAACGAACACCTACTGGTGCAGAGTCACGCGTGGAGCAGGCACGGCAACAGCTGCATCTTGGCACCAGCCAAGGCAAAACAAGTGTTCCAAAGCACTCCTGTGGTCTGGGAGTTCCCTGCACTGGTGAACTGGGAAAAGCTGTAAACCCGTGTGGTCCTACAGCTTTCTCAGTAGAAGGGTCTGACAGCCCTGAGGTCACTCTGGAAAAAATGTCTCAGTGTCTTGTTGTCCAAAGGCCTTGTGCAAGCCAAATCCACAAGGCAGTGATGGAACACAAGCATGAATGGATAATCTTTCCACACTCCTTGTCATTGCCTTACACCTGTGTCCAGGAGAGGTCATTTTAAGGAAGATTTGTATCTCAGGAGTGTTCACTGCCCTGCAGAGATTTTGAATGGAGAGCTTGTCACAAAAGCTACTTCCTGCAGGTGTTGGAAAGATTTTAGCAGAAAGTTATTTTCCCTTTTCACAGCAAAGGGAAAGTCAGGATGTTGATCCTTAATTAATTTCCCAGGTTTTCACTTTGGCCATGCCAGGCTTGGAGGCGATGTAAATGTGTGGGAAAGTTTGGGATTGTCCTTCCTGCTACCTCCAGCCCTGCCTGGGGCAACCTGGACACTCCACTCCAAAGGGTTTAATCCACGGAGCGAAGTAAAAGCACATGGAATTTAAGAGTCTGTGTGAATGAAGCAGACTCCTGATCCTCCCAGAGATGGAGAGGGGTGAAGCAGCCCAGCACCAACACATCCTGCTCCTTGGAGGAGAAAATCAGCAGGATTTTGCCCAAGAAGGAAAAACACCCAAATCCATCCAGTGGCTGCAAAGCAGAGTCTGCCTCACTCGGAAGCCCAGGCAGGAGAGGACGCTGGGGTGGGCTGATGGCTGGAGCAGCTCCTTCTCAGCCAGCACAGGGTGGCTGGCAAGAAATAAAACCCACAGAGGAGTAAGACACATCCAGGCTTCCTGATGGATGTCCCATCCCTGGAAGTGTCCAAGGCCAGCTAGGATGGGGCTTGGAGCAACCTGGTGTAGTGGAAGGTGTCCCTGCCCATGGCAGGGGGTGGAATGGGATGATCTTTAAGGTTCCTTCCAACCCAAAGCATTCTGTGATTCTGATTCATGATGCTGAAAGATGCATTTTGTGCATCAGAAATGGAGCTGTATTTCACAACTCTCTCAACTTGCAAAATTTTGGGAGAAAGGGGCAGAGACAAGTGCATCCTCCACCACATCTGTAGCAAGGACTTCAGCTCCCCTGGTGCCCCAGATGGCTGAGCATCACCCTAATTCCTGGGGCAGTCTGTGGGGTTTGGTATTTTGATCAAAAAAGCCCCAACCCATCAGAGTTCAGGTGCTCTCAGCCTGAGTCTTTCACTGTGAACACTCGGATGCTGCAGGCACAACTTGGGGTGGGGGGCAGAAAGAAGCTGCATTTTAGTTTTCTAACTCCAGTTGAATGAGAAAAAAGGAGAGCTCTGGTGAAACAGCTGCCTGGGCCAATACAGCAAACGCTCCTTCTCCTCTGTGATGAGCACCAGAGGCTGGAGTGTTGCTACTGCAATTACAGGATAAGCTGCTGCTAAGGTTTAATTACACATTTGAGGCACAGCAGACAGGGAAAAGTGTTGTTTATGTGTAGCCTTCTCGCCTGTAAAATAATTGGCACCACTCAGAAGAATATGTGATGGTGCTGCCTGCCCCCTGGACTCACCACTCCACAGCTTATCGCTGGTGTCTGCTCCGTGCCAGGATGGCAGCACCATCCCCTCGGGCAGGTGCAGCTGGGGTTGGCTGTTAAAGCTCCATCAGCTCCGAGGAGCCTCCAGGAAAGGGCAACTCCTCTCTTGTATTTTAAAAGGATTCCCTGTGGTGTAGCCCAGTTCAAAACACTCTGTCTAATGCTGAATTCATTGCTGTAAAGCCACGAATGCAAAAGTCATTCCATGGCCATCAGCTGGGTTTGCTAATGGGAATAAATCCATCCTCTCTTGCAGCCCTCCACAAGGATGATGCCTTTAAATCAGCCAGACACCCCCTGAATGCAGGGATCTGGGTGATGCTCATGTGCGAGGGAAGGGTGAGTCAGGCCACGACTGTAGACACAGCCCCTCCAACTGCCAGCCTGGGTGGGACCACGGCCACGAGCTGAGAGAGGGGCTGGGAAAGGCCTCCAGGAAACTCTTGGGCAATGACTGGTAGTTTTCCAATGGACTGGCAGCAACCTGTAGCTGGGAAAGAAGAGACCAAGTCAGAACTGGTCCCCTTTGTCTCTTCAGTCCCTGGGGACTTGCTCAAAGCAGCACCATGTTTTTCCATGCCAAAGCAGCACATCCAGCTCAGAGAAACCAGAGTGAAGCTACAGGTAAAGATTTCTATTTATCCCTTCACATAGCTGCAGCCTTAGGACTTTCCATCACTGCCATCTCTGACATATATTGCTTTCTGGATCCCTACTGCTGGCAAAAGAAAAATGCTTAATTGGAGGTACAAAACCAAGAGCAAATTCATTTTCCTACGTGTCCCATAGAAATGACCACACAGATCATGCCTCCATGGAAAGAGCAACCAGAAGAGCAACCCAGGGGCCCAAAGCGACACTCACCTAGAATTTGCACTTCATGGGTAATTCCATAGACGTCTATGAGCGCCCAAAGAGGGCCGGAAACTTTAATACCACAGTGAAACAAGATTGGCTCCTCGTCGTTAATACTGTAGAAGACTCTCCCGTGACGGTCCACCCAGAAGGCCAAGATATTGTCCCTCACCGCAAACCTCTCCGGCAGAGCCTTGGCCCAGTACCCGGGGCGGGTCACGAGGTCGGGGCAGGCGTACTTTGGTATCTCCTCGGAGCTCATCTGTGAGGGGTCGTGGATGGTGAAGCCGAAGCGCAGGGCCCCGCTCCAGCCGTGGTGCACGGCCACCAGCTTCAGCCGCACCTTCTCGTACAGGTGGATGGGCCTGTTGGTGAAGGTGACGCCGTTGCAGAAGCTGTTCCTGCGCGTGGCCTTGCGCGAGTGAGCGTCCAGGCGCACGTTCTTGCCCTTGGCCTGCGAGTGGAAGCGCGGCGGCTCCGCGATGGCCAGCACCGAGCGTCTCTCATGGCTGCTGTTGGGCAGGCTGTAGTAGGGGCGGCTGGACACGGAGCGGGTCTGGTGGCTTGTGTCTGCAAAAGGAGGAGACAGAGGATCCGTCAGCATCCGCGTGCTGGCTCAGCCGGGCCTGCTTTGCACCGCTCGCCAGGACCCGAAATATTTCAGCTTCAAAACGTCCAGCTTAGCCACAACCTGCTCTTTGTTGTCCCAGTTTGGCCCTCGGCTTTATGCAAATAAAAGGCAAAAGTGTCAGGCGAAGGTTAGGCAGCTTCCCTTCTACGCCCTGCAAAGCTGGATGGGAACGAACATCCTTTGTTCCCATCAGATGCATCCTATTGCACTCGGAAAAGCTCAACACCTGTGGCTCTGAGCTTCCTCCTGGCAGTGCACGTGCTCTTAACTCACATGGTGGCCAGACACACACGAGCTCTGAGAATTGGGGCTGTGAAAGATCAGAGATGCTCGAGATGAACGTGAATTTTAGGAGACTGATTTCTGTGGGACATGCAGCCACCGGCTCCTCTGTGTGCTAATTTTTTTAATGATAAACAGGAACTTTTGAGAAGCACAAATAAAGCAAGACGCTTAGCAGCTGGAGCACTGCCTCTGCATCACCAGACTGTTCTTCTTAAATTTTCAACCCAGCCCCTGGTTCAGAGATCAGATGCAACTGGCACATTAAGGAACATTTCATCCTGCACAGCCTTGCCTTTACCCAGAACCTCCCGTTTGAGCTCAAAGCACTTTATAAATGATGATTGTTTTCAGCTTCACAGCACCGCAGATGGCACAGAAATCCTGCCATCCTCGTTTTACAGATGGGAGAAGAATTTATGGGTGAGATCTTGCAGCATTTAAAGTCAATAGCAATTTTGAGACCAATTTCAAGAAAAGCAGATTCAGGGCCTAAAGTGAAGTGCACACAAGCGTGAAGCAGAAATGAAAAAAAAGCTCAACTTTTAATCTTAAAGCTTAGCTAGAAGCTCCCTGAGGTGGAGACAATCTCTTTTGCATATCCCTGAACACTGGGATATGGGACCTGGGCTCCCACCACCAGCAGCACCACCATGGTGCTACAGACAATTTGGTCTCCCCATTTCCCACCCACTCCACCTCTCCTCCTCTCTCCACCTGGCTTTGTAGATTTTTAAAGCAAAAATGGAACTCATCCTGAGCGCCCAAAGCCATCCTGTTAAATATAAAACCTCATCACATGCTCACATTCATTTTGAACTACTTTGCCACGTTTGAAGCTTTAGAAGCTGCCTGCCAGGCCCTTCCTTCAAGCTGCTTCCTCCCTGTGTGGAACCCCAGGCTTTGCTTCGTGACAAGGGAAGGATTTTCTGATGTTTTCCTCTCTTGGAAAAAACCACCAGAAGATCTTGGGAGCTCAGCTGGGATTGCTGGCAGGAGGGCTGCAGTTGTGGCACCTTTTTCTGCAAGAAAAACCAGGGCAGACAGGGCAGCAAGAGGCTGGGACCTGCACTTAGGCACTAAGAAAATGCAAGAGAAGAGAGGCTGCAGGCCAGATCTGAGCACAGGATTAGCCCTTGAAATCAGGCATCTGTAGCAGGAGTCAAAGGGCTAAAAAGGCAAAACGCTCCAGTTTGCAGCACGATAAAAAGAACAATCCAAAGGTGTTTTGTCTCTTGGTTTGTTCTGCAGGTGACAGTCGCTGTGCAGCACCAGGTAATGGTTAATCCTGTCACACACCAGTGTAAATAAATACATCCTTGCTCTCATACCACTGAGGGGGGGCTGCCATTTCCATGCCAGGGCTGTGAAAAGAGTCCTGGAGCAGGTGGGAGAATCCCCTCCAGGTGTTAAATCCCTTGGGGCATCCCCCTGCCCAGCACAGCACCTCTGCTCCCAGCAGCACTGCAGGCCACGCACCCTCCAGGACTGTCCCAGCACAGGAGGGGTCCCGAGGTATTTGGGGTCAGCCTTGGCCATGCTTGGGAGAGGCATTTCTCTGTGTATTTCCAGGAGAAATCTCATTTCTTGCCTCCTGGAGAGCTAAAATGCAGAAATGGCTGCTCTGAGCACAACCCACCCGTGGCTCATGTGGGTGCTGCTCCATGTGTCTGCCTGTCAGCGTTCCCGACAAATGATGCTGCTGCAAAGGGAGTGTGGATTTGGGGGTTCCTGAGCAGGGAGAGGCAGGGTCGCATCAACCCAGCCAGCACACAGCAGGGTGAACCCTCCCCTGGCCTTGCTTCCCCATTTCCACGTGGATTCACAGAGCCTTGTGCCGTTCAGCTGGGACGTGGGTGCAGCAGGGCCATCACCGGGTGCTGCTGGGACAGACTCTGGGGGGTTCCTGCAGGACTGGGCGGGCTCAGTGCCACATCACACCCTGCCTGGCTGGGGAACAGCCTCCCCGGGCAGAGAAACCCTCATTTTATAACCCACTGAGCTGATTTTTGTTTCTAAAACGGTTAAAAACAACCCCCCTGTGAAAGCAAGCGCCGTGGCCTCAATGTCCCCACATTGGCCAGGAGGAAAAAGGAGGGAAGAGAGTTCCTGCTCTCCCCTCTGCTATCCCAAGAATCCCCTCTTTTCCATTCCAGGTGCAGCCCCAGCCTTCCTCCCACAAGGACCTGACGGAGAGAAGACTCGTGCAAAGACAGAGCACGGTGGGATGTGACGCCCCTGGCACTGCACCCAGGCAGGTTGGTTTTTGGCAGGCACAGAGGAGCGAGGTGGCAGTGCCAGTGCCAGCAGCACGAGTGACGGGACAGCGATGACACTGGCACCCACTTCAAACGCAGCTTCGGGTCCACCCGGCCAGAGGGGAGCTCGGGGCCGGGGGGTCTGGCGCTTTTTGTTTTGTTTTTTTTCAAAACAGGAAAGCACATTGTGGCTAAACAATAGGAAATTCTCCAGACGGAAATGAGCGGATAATTTATTTATAACGCCGTTCCCCCCTCTCGTGAACACCTGCCACCGGGAATAAAGCCTGACATAACCCGAGGCAGGAGAGGCAGAGTTTTCCCATTGAAACAGGCCTGAAGCTGAGCTGGGACATGTGCTTTACTCATTAGGTGCTGACAAGGACTAGGCAAGCTCAACAGGATGTTTGTGTCTTTGAATTGTGCCTTTGAATTGCCCTAATTTGCAGCTCCGCTTCCCTAGTTTGGATCTCATTTCAGTCCCTCTGCTATTTCTCCAAAGCCTCCCCTCTCCTGCCTGTGAATTCCCACCCGAAAGGTGGGATGACGACAGCCAAGCTCGTGGCAGAAGTGCCACCCTACCCAAGGGTGCCTGACAGGCAGTGAAGAGCTACGCCAACTCTTTTTTTCAGCTGTGAGATTCCTACAACACTTGGAGCAAGTAATTTCTTCTCTTTCTGCCTCACTTCCCTGTCTAAAAGAGAGTAACACTATTCCTCCACCTCACAGCATGCCAAAAGGATTAAAAAATGTAAGGTTCTCAAACACTTCAATCCCTGAGCCCTACATCATCACATGGGACACAAACCCACTGGGTCCCCCTGAGGGATGTCCTGAGGTTCCATCCAACATTCTCCTTCTTTTTATTCCAGAGTTTTCTGCCTTTCATCCCTACTCTGATCAACTGCAAACACTGCACTCAGAGCATGTCCCTCAAATGCGCAAGCAGGACTCCAGCAAACATAAAAGGCAAGAAAATGGAAGAAAAAGCTGAAGTGAAGGATGAGGAATGGTCTAAGGTCACTGAAACCTGCAAAAGAAACCCTTTTGGCAAGGCAGCATTTCCATCCATATCCTTACAGCGTCAGATGACACTGAAACAGATTTTGGGGTTATGGGGGCCCATGCTCTCAACTGCACATCAGAAGCTTCACCTGCTTTCCCAAAAGCCAGCACACTCATTTTGGAGGTTATGCTGACCTTTGGAGAGGTATTTTAACAGACATGCACTTTGCATTTCAAAAAGGTACAGCAGGCAGACCCTGGACAAATTCCACATATTTATCACGGTTCCAGTTCTAAAAATAAACATTTTTTTTTCACCCATTTGTTCACAGCATCGGGTTTGCAGTGTCACTGTAATCCCACTGACAGCAGCAGACAAAATTCAGCTCCAGAGCCCTCTCCGAGGCTGCTGCTCTCCGGGGCGTGGGATGGAGGAGGCTGCTCAGCTGGGGAGTGACCTAAAGCCAGATCAATCCTGCCTTCACTTGCCCTGACAAGCCAGGCAGGAACAATACCCCTAAAAAGGGGGAGAAGGGAATAACATCCAAGGAGACCAGAGCATTGACAGCGAGAGCAGCCTGACAGGAGGAGGAGGAGGAGAGAACTGCTGTCCTGATGCGTCAGCGGTACATCCATGGTCTGCACCAAAGACACTCCCTGGCTCCCACAGCCCTTTCCTGAGGGCCACTTCCAAGGAAATCCGTGACAAAAGATGCACAGGACCACAAGGGGCAGTTTGGTGCCCAGCAGGGATGTGCGGTGGATCCAGCAAGGGAAAATTCCCGGGGCCATCACCCGGCTCGCAGCACATGCGGCTCACGCTGCGGGAGCTTGGGCTGCCCTTGTTGGTCAGAGGAAAGGCTGAAAGTTCAGAGAAAAGGCTGAAAGTTCAGAGGAAAGGCTGAACGTTCAGAGGAAAAGTTGAAAGGTTCAGAGGAGAGGCTGAAAGCAGAAGTGCAACCTGAATTCCATCTACCAAGCCTCCTGCACAGGCGAAAGGGAATCCACCGGACACACCCACGTCTTATCTTTATGGCCTCTGCTTTATCTGCAGCATCAGAACCTTCTCCTATTACAGTAGGCAGCCGGGTGGCTGCTGCTGCAACACCCCTGTTGAACATGAAACAAGGTGTCTGCACACAGCGGGCAGGTAGCTTTTGCTTTGTGACAGGAAAATCCCACCAGGCGGGGACAAGGAGGGCGAGTTCACTGAATGAGGAGCTTGGAGAAGCAACCCTCGCGGGGTGACGCCAGTCCCAGAGTGGTCCAGTCAAAGCACAGCCCTTGCCACGCTCACCCCATGGCATTTTGACTGCTGGAGACACTGGGAGGCTGGAAGAGGCGGGGGAGGCTCTTACTGCAGATAACAAACATCCACAGCAACACGGAACAGGATTCTGCTCCGACGCGATCTTATCTTCTGAGGGCAGGAGATAAAGATCTGCTCACAAATAAATTTACTGCGCTGTCTAGACATTTCTTTCTTTCTTTTTAAATACTGAAAATGTGGCAGGGAGCTCTGAGGGAAGCACTGGGGTGAATTTGGAAAGTTGGGCTACCGAATCCACTATAAGGCTGCTACCAAAAAAAAAAAAAAAATTTGCCTCATTTCTGAATATCCTGCTGGCTCAAATAGTGGAAAACTCAGCAATTAATAAATATGCCCCATGTAAATTCCCATGGTTTGCATGACCAGGCCAGAGCCCTGTTCTGATGTAATGTCTCCTTGCCTGGTCCTCCAACCTGAAACAAACTTCCAGGGAATTAAAAGATGGTTCATTTGCAAGAGAGTGATACAGAAATTTAAGGGGACACTGAAGAGCCTGTAACGAATTACAGAAAATGTGACTTTTTTAAGAAATGTTTGTGAAGGAGGGGAGGAGGAAAGAGAGAAGTTGCTTTTTCATTAAAAGAAGGTGTGTTGTGGCACTCAATGCAAATATCAAATGGACATGTATCATTTTTCATTGCAGAACAGTTCAGAAAAATCCCTGTCAGAGGACAAGTATTCACTTTAGCTCACAAAATCAAGTTGTTCTTGTCTCCACGAGAAAACCCTCTTGCTCTGTGGCTAATGCTTGGAATCAAACATTTTATAGGGGATTAAAAAAAAGATATTAAAATCCATTTTTTTCTAGGCAGAGGCTAACGACGTATTTATTCTGGGCTTCTAGGTGCTCCTCCATGAAAATAGAGAGGTATTTGCCAACAGCATCAGGCAAAATCCTTTTGTTCTGATCCTTTTTCTCAAAGCAGGCAACTCCAGCAGGTCCTTGCAGTATTTTCCAGGCTGCTCTGTCTCCTGTCTCCCACTGTGTCCTCAGGAAATGAGTTCCTGCATTGCTGCTCCTTTCAACTTAAACCCTCTCCTTGCAGTGAGGAGCTCATACCAAAGTTCCAACACATCCCGTAAGAGAGTGGTTGCCCGGAAAGGAAAGCCAAGACCAAGCCTTAGTCCTGGTTATCCCAACATCTCCTCATGGCAACAGCACTGGAGTCAAAAGGTGGCAAGTGCAGCCGAAACTCTGCTGTCTCCCACCCAGAAACCACCAGCTGGCTCCAGGCAGAAAATAAAACACCACAGAAGTTCTGCTCCAAGGATGGAAAGTGCTGATGGCAAATCCTCCATGACCTAGAAGTGATCTCAGAGCCCCAAGGGCTGAGGAGAGCCAGTGCTCTCCCAGGTCAGGCAGGAATACTCTCCCAGCCCACTTCCAGACATTCTGCTTGGCTTTGCTGTTGGTGCAGAGGAAATCAAACGTGCCAGGAGAAAGCCAGAGCGTGACTTCGACAGTGAGGCACTTCCAGAGCAATGTGGGGAGCCCCGAGTTAAACCAGTATGGTCTGGTGGATCAGGCAGGGTCTGCTCCCAAAAAAACTGCTGCTGGGTCTGCAAGGATAGGATCATCCACCCACACTCACCTCCATCTCCCCATTCCTCCGCCTCTCTCCTGTTGTGCCTCTCACTTTGGGCACGCAGGAATTTTGCTGCAAAGTTGGCCCCATCTTTATGACAGGCTTTTAGTTCTGCATATAAATAGCACTAAGTTTACACAGAAGCCAGCGATTAAGCACAGAAGAAAAAAATCTCCTCTTCCCTGTATTATTAGGGAATCTGGGTCAATGAGTCTGCAAGTCGAGTAACAAATTCTTAGAGTTGGTTAATGAGAGACAGAGCGAGCGGGATGGAGGAGAGGCAGGGTTCATGCCGTGATCCCTGCTTAAGTCTTTCAGTGAGGGCGATGAAAGCAGCTGCATGATGGATGAGGAGCCTTGGAAGTGGCACAGCTCCTTGTAATCTGTTCCACGGGCTCGACACCCAAGCACTGGCTCGTGTCGCTCCCAAGGCCGCGCTCCCGAGCCGGGGAGCTCCGAGGGATGTCAGGGATTTGAAAGCCATCACGCCAAACCAGATGAAACTTTTGGCTACTGGCTAAAGATAAAAACCTCTTGTCAAAAATGAGCAGCCAGACATTCTCACTATAGCCCTTACTGGGAATTTTTGGAGTGTGTTCTCACTAATGTGCTGCATATGCCCGAGTTCATACACCAGGAGAGCAAACCCCTGCCCCTGACTTGGTGTATTTTGCTTTTGCACAATTGTTACCTTCTTCAGAAAGGGAAGTTTAGCTTGGGGAGAGCAGGGGGCTGCTCCACTCACCTCATCTTCTGGTCCTAAGCTCAGAGTCCATCGCAGAGTTCTGGGAGGTGACCAAAAGCAATGAGAAGTGAGCAGCTGACACCTCTTAAAGCAACTCCACAAATGCTTTCTGAGGAATGCTAGGCTGGAAGACAAACTATTTTCTGAATCGAAATGCTCAGGGATTGTCAGTCAGAGATTAAAATATTTATTTTTTGTGATTCATTATTTTCATTGTTTTGTGCACCATAAAGCAGAGAGCATTGAAATACGCAACACTTCAGGCTGGAAGGCCTGGTCTGGGAGGAATGAACACAGCAGGAGACCCCAAGATGGGAGCAGAGGAACAAAGATGTGGACAAAACCCTTCATGTTCTCTGGGATGGCTGGGCTCTGCTTAGATTTACCAAATTCACACAGAAATAAGGTCCAAGCTGAGACCACAGACACAGCCTAAAAGCAACCTGAGACCCCAAAAACCTCCTGTATCCGTAAGTTCTGCTGGTCCCTCCAGGCCACCACACGGCTCTTGCTTTGA
The DNA here is from genome assembly GCA_013400975.1 of Atrichornis clamosus. Classification (NCBI taxonomy): domain Eukaryota; kingdom Metazoa; phylum Chordata; class Aves; order Passeriformes; family Menuridae; genus Atrichornis; species Atrichornis clamosus. Next base: position 17,034 of record WBMZ01005503.1, read on the forward strand.
GCTGGGCAGGGACTCTGTCCCTGGCTCTGTGGGAGACCCGTCTCGTGCTCCTGACCGACCCCTCTGCACAGCAGAGATCACAGAGAGTTTTTCACAGATTAAAAAACAGGCCCAGGTTGGTCTCCTTGCCCCCAATTCCTCTCCATTTGCTTTTCACTTCCAAGACAACTCCTCCCCTACAGACAGGATGAACAGCTCAGGTTTTCAGAGCAACGCATTGTGGTTCAAAGGCATCCTCCTGCACTGGTGTTTTCTCTTTCCAGTCACGAGTGGGATCTGCTGAAGAGTTACAGGACCTCGTGTCTGGCATAATGACTGACATTGAAATGGTCCATGCCCTCGCCCTCCTCCTGCTGCCAGAGCAGCACGCAAGGGCCATTAATGCAAAGAGACTCCCTGTTTCCATTGAGCCTTTTCTCCTGGCCAGCTGTACTGAGTCATCTGCACTGGGGATTTATAAATAGTGGCCATGTCATTCCAATGTTAATGGCTTTTAATGAAATTGAGGAATGGCATGCTTTCCCTTTTAATATCCTCAGAGCTGCAATTTCATTCCATCCCATGGTTTCAATACAGCACTCATGGAGAGTGCTGGAACTTGGCACATCCTTCCCACAGCCCATCCATGTGTTGCTTCCAGCACAGACAGGAACACAAAGAGGGAAACAATTTTGTTGTCTCCCTGATGCAGGAAACCCACCCAGCCCCTACAGACAGGCACTGCACCACGAGGGCAGCTTGTGACACGGGGAGAAAAAAAAGATTTGAGGAGTAACAGCGGTAATTCAGCTTCACTTTCCATGCGTTGTTCTCCGAAAACGCCCGAAAAGCCGGTGTTTACGTTATCGCCATCCCCGTGGATTTGGGCTGTAGACAATTTACACTCACGCCTTTCCCACCTCCAAAAAGCATGTTTGGAGAAAGGCCAGGACACGAGCTGTGCTGTCAGAGCCCTCCCGGGCCCGTGTGTGCCGTGGGTGACTCAGGTGGGGCGTGCGAGGCTCGAGCCAAGAGCGTTACGAGCCGAGCGCGACTTCCACGCTCCCTAAAAACGCAAGAGAGCTTCCCCCTAAGCACAGGAATTTTCCAGCTCCAGGGCTAGAGAGGAAGAAGAGCTGCAGATGATGGGGGGCTTGGAGCAACCCGGTCTAGTGAAGGTGTCCCTGCCCACAGCAGAGGGTGGAATGAGATGATCTTTAAGTCTCTTCCAACCCAAACCGTTTTGGGATTCTGTGAAGGGCAGGACCAGCACCTGGAGCGATGCTGCAGGTGCAGGAAGGAGAGCCTGGCCGTTCATTCCTGCCTCCAACGTTTTCCAAGAAACCCTTATGATAAAATGAACAAACCTGCTGCTTCTCTTTGCTTCGTCATTTTTACAGAAGCCTCTTTTGTCCTTATCTCCTCTCTCCACACTGGTTCTAAGGGTCTCTCTTTTTTCACCTCCTAATTACAACTCGCTACTCCAAAGACGGGAAAGAATTCCATTTGAAAGAAAAAACAGCTGAGCTATTTCACTCCAAACAGGGAAGCATAGCCAGAGAGCCATTAGATTTAACAGTGGCACCCACACAAGGCTTTTGATCTGTCCTAACAGAGCCACAAAACCACAGGAAAAGGGGGGAAAAGGCCTCTAGGAAGGTGTTCTTCCCAGTAAGCCCCACTTCCAACATGTTGCAGAATTTTTTAACTGTGTTCACAGTCCCTTTTGTATTTACACACAATTTAAACAGTGATCTGGCAGCAAGAGGGGAAAATGCTTTGGGAGGAACAAAATGGCTGAGGAAGCTAAATAAAAAAGTGGCCAGGTCTTCAATCATCCTATATTTTATATATACAAAGGCTGCGATTCCACTAAGCTTTTCCAAAACAATATGTAAAGAATCCAAAGCAGAGTAAAAGCAATGGTCATAACTGGTTATAATTAAATCAGGGGGAGAGCACAGCTCTCCCCCTCTGCCAGGCTCGTTTCCCTGGAGGAACGGCCGAGCACAAAGGGACTGGTGCTGGGAATCAGTGGGACTGGTGGGACTGGGAACTCTCCTGATCCCAGCCTGTGCTGGTGGGCTCGTGCCTCAGGCCAACACCATCCCAGCAGGGAGATTTCAGATGAATTTCATACTGGCCAAGCTCTCTTTCCAAGTGATCTGAAGCGCTGATGATCTCACTCAACTCATATACAGTCCAACCTGTACAATAAAATCCCATATTTTGTTGGCTGGTTTAGTTAATATTCAGACAAAAAAGCTGTAGCTTTGTCTAAATACTTCAAAAATAAATTTAAAAAATGTTAAAGGAGTGGGGGGGAAGTAAGAAAAAAAAGAGTATAGAGTTCTGGTCCAGAAAGACAGGAAAACATCCCACTAAAAAAAGATGCATCTTTTTTTTCCTTTAGATGAAAATTTTAAAAATGCATATTTCTGTGCTAAGCTGTGAAGCCAATCTGAGAGGCAGGTGGTTGTGCAACACTTGGCTGCTGCATGGCTGAGCTCTGAGATCTTTTTCCATGATATTTGCAGGAATTAATAAGAGGAAACAAGACCCACTTCAAGACATTAAACTGTCCAAACAAAAAAAAACCCCAATCATACCATTACTGGACACACCATGACCTCAGCCCCCTTCCTTCATCTCAAATGTCTTCAATTATTTCAACACAAGAAGGATTTGAGCAAGAGAAGTTTATTTTTAAGCCTCCATGTCAATCTTCATTCCCGTGGGATGTGAACCCAGCACACCTAAATCAACATCAACATTTTTCTCTCTTTACTCTCTCTCCCTTTGTGGTACCACAGCCAAGAGATGACAGAGGCAGGTGAACCAGAGAAATTTGGAGATGAGACACCATTCCTTGCATTGCTGAAGAGCCTGAAAACAGCCAAAGCCTTTCTTTTGCTCCCTGCCCCAGAGGAAAGAATCACTCCCATGAGATGGGGTGAAGGTGTGAATTACAGAGCAAACAGCACTGCCATGTCCAGGCGGTATCAAGTAGTAATTTACATCCTGATTTCTCACCTTTTTAAGGTGGAGCTGAGACTGTTGTTCAGCAGAACACACTTGGTCAATACCTTCGAAGAATTCACTGCAGAGCTGCAAGTTGTTGTTATTATTACAGCTGTATTTTGGGGGTTTTTGTATTCTTCATAGATCATTTCCACCTGTAAACCCCACTGTCAGGTCACACAGCACTCCTTGGTAACTGTGGAATTGGAAATTTTAGAAATCCCACACGAAACAATAAAAACAGCTGTCTAAACCCTCCCATTTCCACCCAGATGGCTCTTGTTTCAATTAACGGAATCAAACTAATTCAGAGTCATTCACTGGCCTTGTTTGGATTTACTTGGAAAAACACACCTATAAATCACATCTGAAAAACTGTGAAGAGGGAAAGAATTTGTTTCTCTTTGGATTTTTTTTCCTTTTTTTTTTTTTTTCCTTCTTTTTTTGGTAGAACAGAATTTTACTACCCAACACGAAATACACAATTATGTGCTGACAGCTTAGAGCCTCTGTGGTTCTGGCCACAATAAAACACAGGCAGCAGCACAACTCCACGTGGTCCTTCCACTTCTTCAAAAGACAGGGCACCCAGAGTCTCCCGTGCTGCCTGTGCCACCTGCATCATCTCCCTGGGACTGCTGAGCTGGGAACATGCTGGAAAAGGGATGCCAAATGTGCCAAAAGCCTGAAGTCATCAAAACAGATCCACCCCGGGGCTTTCCCCAGTCCCAGATCCATCAGACATGGGGTATTGTGGGTTTTACTGCTCATGGAGCACCTTGTTGAAATACCAAATGAGGACAGTCAGAGCTGCAGGAAAACCAGCACGGAATCCCAGAGATATTTGGGTTGGAAAAGCCCTCCCAGCCCACGGAGTCCCAGCTGTGCCCCATCCCCTCCGTGTCCCCTGGCCAGTGCTCTGAGTGCCACGTCCAGGCCTTCCTGGGACACCTCCAGGGATGGGGACTCCAATCCTCCCTGGGCAGCCCCTGCCAAGGCCTGACCACCCTTTCCATGGAGAAATTCCTGCTGCTGTCCAACCTGCCTCGCCCCGGGCACTGCCTGAGGCCGTTCCCTCTCCTCCTGTCCCTGTTCCCTGGGAGCAGAGCCCGACCCCCCCTGGCTGCCCCCTCCTGTCCGGGACTTGTGCAGAGCCAGAAGGGCCCCCCTGAGCCTCCTCTGCTCCAGGCTGAGCCCCTTCCCAGCTCCCTCAGCTCCTCCTCATGGGACTTACTGGGTGGACTGGCATTCCAGAGCACACAGCAAAGACAAACTCGTCCCCCTCTGCTGCTGAAACCATCCTGCTGTTTGCAAGAGCTGCTTGTGGCAGGTAAGAGGAGGAAAAGGGGCTGGCAAGAGGCACAGCCTGTCCTCAGCATCACCCTGGGAGGTACAACCTGCCCCAAACGCCCCGGACCTCTCCAAGCTAGAGGGGCAGCACTGGGAGCTGCCCTGGCATGGGAAAGGCGTTCCTTGAGTATTGCACAAGGTGTAGGTGCCTCGGGGTCCTGCCCTTTGATCCCATCTTTCCCATCTGCCTCCCACCCCTGCCTCACTTCTCAGAGCAGTACATCCTAAATTTGCTTTTACTCTGCAGCGCCCTGTCCTGTGACGGCAGCATTTGGGATGGGGAGATTTCTTCCCTCTCCTTGTCAGACCTCCACGGCCAATCTGACAAATCCCTGGCACAGTGTGTGTGTGCCCAGGGTTGCACAGGGCCACCACCTGGTCCTTCCCCACACTCTGGGGTCTGCATTCCAGCCTGGATCCCAGGCAGTGCTGTGCCTACATCCCAAACACCTCCCATCTCCCACCATGCCCAAAAAAACCCCTGAAAATCGTCACTTCCCTGGAGAAAGAGTTTCAGGTTCTAAAATCCACAACCTCACTCCCTTCAGCTCCTCTCTCACCACCACAGGGAGAGCCAAGACAAACCAGTGCATCTGTGCAAAATATCATCAAAAAGACAGGGAGAGCTTTGGAAGAGCCTTGACTGGGTAGGGCAGGCCCTGAGGTGCTGAGGCTGTGGTGATGAGTGAGAGCTGGAGATGCACAACAGCAGCCACTCCAAAGTGATGCAGGAATAGGCCCAGAAAGGGGAAATACAGGGATATAAGCACAGAAACATCCTCAGCACTGCCCTACCCAACATTTCTGCCCATCACCCCCTGGAAAAGAGGAAAGCAGGAGTGCTCGATGCAGGGCTGTGTTCAGGGAGCACATCAGGGAGGGGGAAAATATGGTCAAAGTCCAGAGGCACGCAGGGAAAGCTTCTCCCTCCTTCTGGGACTGCCTAACCAGGTCACACCATTAATCTCATCTCTAAGGAAAATCTGAGCAACTGGTTAGGGGCTGCCTGACGTGGTTTGGAGACTGATTCTACCAGCGTGCCCATAGACTTTGGTATTTACAGGAGTGCAGTTACTTTGCACGGGGCTATAAACATTTACTAAATAGGAATGCATACAAAAAGATGGCTTGAAAATAGTTTGGTTTCAAATGAGAAGCGGTTTTGACCTCTCAGGGAGGAATGCACCTCTGCCCTCTGCTTGGAGATGGTCAGCTGAGCGCTCAGAGAGGGTGGGAGAAACAAGGAACTCGTCCAGGGAGCTGGGAAGCAAATTTTTTTTGTTTTGCTTTGCTTCTAAAACTAGCTTTTAATATTTCTAAGAGCAGGAGGCATCTCAAAAGAAACCCCATCCCTCGAAATGCAATTTGGAAAAGGGGCTCATTTTGAATCCAAATATATTTTGAAGAAGAAAAACGTGAACGCTCCTATGAAGTGATAAACTCCAGCTGTTCCACACAGGGCTGGCATGTCAGGGAGAAATAATTCACAAATCATTTTATTAATTAACAATCAGAGTGTCCTTTTTGAGGCAGGAGCTGATGGGAGATGCCCACCCCAGGCTCCCCACCCCAGCCCCCACAGAAGGGAAATAATCTGCACTGCTATTAGGAAGTGCTGGAAACCATCACACTGAGGGAGGAAAGGACTGGTTTAACCAATTCATTAATTATGAATATTAAACAAATCGAGCTGTGAAGTTTGGGTTGTAACGAGTCAAACTTCCACTACTGTTCTGCTCAGGCTCTCCAGACAGCATCTGCCAATCTGATTGTTATGTAGTTAAATGAGGGAGAAAAAAATGTGTTCTCTCTCACCTGAAAAAGCCTATCTGAGCCTTGTAATTATTTGCCTTGATAAATTGAATTTGAGTTTTCCCTTCTACATTTGACTGTTAAACTATAAAGATTATTCGTGGAAAAGCAAGCACAGTTGGTTACTAGGATACAAAAAAATCACTTAGTATGTCCCTCCAATGAATAATCCCAAGCAGAACACACACAAATTCAATAAATTATGAATTTCTCCCTCTCTCTTACATAAACATTGGGGCTGCAGAGGCATTTCTTGGAACCCTTTAATATAAATCCATCTCTTAATTACTATGCAATAGCAAAACAAACAGAGGGGATAGCTGAGCCTTGCAGGTGAGCTGCATCCTTTGTCTAGACATGAAAGTTATTCTGGAAGCAGGCAGGGTGCAAGGGGACAGCAGATCCCTCCCTGCCAGGATCTGTGTGCAGACACTGGGATTTGGCACGCTCACACGCCTTGTCAAAGCAGGTGACGTCAGCAGCAGACTAAGCTAATTTGGAAGAAGGCATTCTTATTCCAGAAAAAAAAATAAAATCTCCCTTCCTGCACAATTCCATGGATATGAAAGGTCTTACATAAAGCACTTGTCAGATGTCTGAATCCACGAGGCAGAATCACAGAGTCGTTTAGGCTGGAAAAGGTCTCTGAGATGATGGAGCCCAACCTCTGACGAAGACAGGGAGAAGTTTTCCAGCATCTCCATCCATACGGGGCCCGTGCCCTCAGCCCAGCACGAGGATGGGCAAAGCAACCTGCAATCGGCCAAGTCCTGCCCCAGGCCACTCTGACGTTCTTTGAAACAACACCCAGACTCAGGAGATGGGTTCTGGATACCTGACAGCGTTTGGGCTTTGTGTGTGTCTGTGGCTGTACTTTGTGTTGTACAAACGTCCCTTCCCATCCCTCACAATATCCCTGGATAACAGCAATCCCCAGGCTTGACCCGGCACAAACTGCTGCTCCAGGCCGGGGTATTTAAAGCCACGCCGTAGGGGCTGGGATCAGTTTTAATAAACTTTAACCGAGACGGATTTCCTTGAAGCTCTGCCTTGCAAAGCATGTGTCCTTCTCACCCTCCGCCTGTGATCACAGCAGCGGCACAAGCGGCGCTGCTCGGCCGCTGCCAAATCACCCGGTAATTGCTATTTAAGTCTCACAAACCAGACGCCAGGGTGAAGATCTGCCTTGCACCCTGCAGAGGACACCTCCCTTCCAGGAGAGAGCGACCCAAATGCCTGGAATACCGAAATACCCCGAGCCTTCTCCTGTGCCAGGGGAGGCTGCTCTTTATCACTCCAAGTGAAGCAACAACCAGTTAGGAAATTATTTCAGTTTTCATACTCAGAAACCCTTTTCACTTTGCAGGACAAAATAATCGAGAGGTTTTGATGTTCTCCTGAGGAAAGGACCCTCAGGACAGCCCCTAGAGAGGTGGTTCTCAGGGACACAGCCCTTTGCCAGGAGCCCACAGGGATTACCTCACCCAGCTTTACCCCTGGTGGGACCAGCTCTACTAATTCCATTCCTAACTGATGAGTAACAAATAACAATAACTTGTTCTTTAAGACCTCCACTGATAGAAATATTCCAATTTCCTGTACTCCACCAAGGCTTTGCACTGGTGTTAACCTGCCTGGCTGCATTCTGGAGAGCACGTGCTCAGAGGTCCTGGTCCTGTGTCCGCCCCAAAAAGCTGCAATTAATTCACTGCAGCCTCTCAGCTGCTCCTCTTAACAGAATTTTAGCCAGCATTAGGACACCGCACCAGACACATCTCAAGTACTGTGTTCTGTTACTACAAAAAAGCTTTATCCAACCGTGTCAAGCTTAAGACCCCAAGAAACAGCAATTTTCCCTCATTAGGAATTATGATTTCAACCTTAGCATCACGCTGAGGAGATAACTTTTGAACTCCACTCCATAAATTCCAGAACACATCAAGCTGAGAAGCCGGTGTCCTGATGAGACCAAACCAGATAACAGGCTGAGAAAAGCTGCTGCCACAGTGCCACTTATCACTGAGCAAAGAAAGATAAACTCGAAGGAAATTATTTCGTTTGCGCTGCCAAATGGGACAATATCTTTTATCTTTGCCTTCTCAAGGCAAGGCTTGGAGGATTTAATGTTTGAGTTATGGAGGAGGGCAAAAATCAAAAATCTTTATTCCCCGGCACTTGGAAACCTGATGGAAAACTTTTGCTCAAGGAAATCCTTTCTTGACTGTGTTCCCTGTGTTGCCACACAGGCAACGAAAATCAGAGCTTTGCTTTTATGTGATCTATTTATTTCTCCCACATAGCCACTGGACATTATGCCATCAGGAGTGCAACCACAGGAAAATGGGTAAAACAGGAGAATTCCTAAAGTACAAACATCTCCTTATTACGTAAATATCCACAGTAAAACCAGAAAGCTTCAAAATTGAAACCTGTTATACGCAACTGTCCAGCCAACAACTCTACAAGCACAGCTCCATCCATCTTGCTCCCTTCAAAGCATCAGCAGCTCTTAAAAAATTCCTAAATGTGATTTCCCAGCTGCACTGGGAAGTGCAGTTAGATGGTTTTGTCTTTAAGGAATCTTCCTGTGCAATTCTAGCAAGAAGTCATTTCTCACCTTCTGATTTGGTTTCTTTACAAAAGTTTTGTTGGTGCAGGAAGGAAAAAAAAAAAAGACCTGGTTTTGCTGGAGCAGGGGAAGGACTGGGGTCTGATCCTCTCAGTAGGAGACCTCTGAACTGCTCCACTGCCAGAGGTCTGAAAGAACCCAGAGAGAAAAACTCCTGGGTGGAAAGCAAGCCCTGCTTACACAAAGCAGAGGAGGACATCTCCCTGGACACAGAGGGGAAAACAAATTAACAAGCAAGAAATCACTTTCTCCTCCCTCACTCCTCCCCAAAGTCCCACTTCAACTGCTCAGACCCCAGGAATTCGTGTTCCAGCACTCAGTAATTGAGGCAACAGGGCATCCAGGTCTGAAGGGAAAAGCTGGCACAGGTATGCTGGAATAAAGCTTTCAAGCAGACGTCTGGGTGCCAGTGATTCATGCTTTTTAACATATAGAAGGAAAACAAACACAGCCATCAGCAAGACAGGGAACAACACAGAGTAAACAGCATCTCCTTGCCACCAAAAAACTCCTCCCGTGGGCACAGATCTTATCTAAGGGACCCTTGGGAAGGGACTGCCCCTGCTGATGCCTCTGGGGGAAAGAAGTGGGATGGGGAGGTCTTCAGAGGAGTGGTAGGACCTCACTGAGGGCACTGGGGCCACCAAACAGACACAGGGACCACTGGCACAGGGTCTGTGCCCTCCAGGACACAGCAGAGCAGTGACACCGAGGACAAGGGTGGAGAAGCTGCCTAAATAAGAGGACAGAACAAAGTATGGAAATCCTCCTACAGCAAAACTTCCTCCAGCTGCCGCAGACAGAAAAGCTTCCCCAGGATGGGACACGGAGCCAGGTCCTTCCCAACAACCCTTCAGGCTCCCACCTCTTTCCACACTTGCTGGTAAGTGAGCCCACGTCTGCCCTCTGGATAAGTCTGGAGGGTGAGTGGTGTATTTTGATCCCAAACGTGGCCAAGGAGCTCATGAGGAGCAGGGAAGGGGCAGGTCGCGAGTCAGCCCCGTGGCTTGGCCGCTGTGCAAGAACCAGCGGCCGGCGCAGGACTCCAAACTGCTCCCCAAAACTGCCCCGTGCAGGGGAAGGGAGACAGACAGAGGAGATAAGACACATGGAAGCACAAAGAGAAGAGATAAGACACATGGAAGTGCAAAGAGAAGAGACGGAGGAGATGGCACACACCTTCCCCATAAGGAAGCTCAGGTGGGATCTGCCACGTGTTTGAGGGAATCTCATTCAACCCTGTCCCATCTTGCAGCCCATGAAGCCACCCCAGCCAGCAGCCCCTGGGCTCTCACTCGCCCCTGCCTGGTTCAGCCAATTTGCTTCCCTGCTCCTCTCCTGAACCCACCACATCCATCACGGTGACGTGCACACTCCACCTTAGGAGAGCCTGCTCTTAATTTAGCTCCCAACCCGCACAGATAGGCTCTGTAAACAGTGGGATGCTGGGGAGAAGGAAAACGTTTCCTTTCAAGGCAAGCTGTGCAGCAGGACACTGACTGCCCGAGAGGGCAGCTCCAAAACTCCAGGAGCTCCAATGCTAAATCCACTGGAGCTAACGAGGACGGAGGTGCTTATTTACATTCCTAACTGAAAAGCCGCGGAATGTGACATGCAAGGAGGATCCTTGCTAGGATGGGAAGAGAAACACGGCATAAGCTCCTCAGTGACTCATCCTTTTCGTGGCAAATAAACATTAATGCCCGAGCACTCAAACTTGACTGCCTGAAGTTAAACACCTTAAACATCCTTAAGCACTTCTATAGGTTGTCAAATCCTAACGTGCCGGGAAGCAGCAATTTCCTCTGCCTGCAGTGAGGGCTCTCCGAGGGTTTTGCCTACACACACCGATTTCGGGGTGTGATTTTCAGCATCTGCTGGAGGGTGAGATGGTGACACACAGCTCCTCCCGACCTGCAGCAATTATCTGACGAAATAAAGGGGGAATAAAGAAATAAAAGGGGAAAAGTGCTGTTTGCCAGATATCTTACCTCTGAGTAAAGCAATTCCCCTCTGGAGCATAAACAATAAAAGAGAGGAGAGGGCACCTGCCCAGCACTACCCGGGGACAGCGGAGAGCGAGGAAAAGCTCTGGCTTTAGTGACACACTTGGCAATGCGCCGTGTGTGTGTGTGTGTGTGTGTGCGTGTGTGACAGCCCACGGGCCACGGGGCGTCACACAGCTCCATTTCACACTGTCCTGGTAGGTGAAGCCTTCCTGCATTCCAGCACTGTCGTTTCTCCAGCCCCAACAGCCCAGAGGCAGAGCTGGATCAATCGTGCCAGTTGGCTGCAGCACAGTTTTGGGCACGGACAGTGCAAGGCTGGTTAAAGAGAGCCCTCAGTACACCACAACCTGTTCCAGCGCTAAATCCCAGAGAAGGCTGAGCAGCTTCACGGGTTTCCCTTTGAAGAGTGGAAAAGTAGAAATCCACTAAGAAAGCAGTGAATTAATCTTTCTCCTTTTTTTGCACTTCTATGACCTTCTTCCTGGAGATGCTTCATAATTAATTAACTCTTGTATACCCATGTGAGCCAGCGCTTCCTACCCTCCTTACATTCAAAGCAAGACTGTGATAAAGTCACTTGCTCAAAGGTCACACAGGGAGTCTTCCAAATCAATGACAGACTCTAGAAACCTCAACTCCCAGCCTAAAAGATGCAGAAAAACAGGCAAAATAGGGCTGGATTAGCACCTGCAGTCAGTGTTGATGAGAGTTGAACCAAACCCAAGCCATAAACTGGTTTGAACAGGTACCTTTTTCACTCAAACCAGAACAACCTGAAGTGTTATTTTGTAGTTTTCTTGAAGTCAGACTGGAGCCAAATCAAACAATTTACTGAACTCCTCACAATAACAAGAACTCCTCCCACAGGGCATCACTAGCAGCTAAAGGAGGAGGAGGGACCAAAAAACAAATCTAAACAAAAGTGCTCCTTGAAGCGAGATTTTTGCCCCTGGAAAAGGCAGAGATATCTTTTCTACTACATGGACTTTGCTCCTCATTTCTGACAAAAGAAGTGAGTCAGTATTTTGAAAAGGAATATATAAAAATATCATTTTTTACTCACAAGCTGTACATTCCTGCTGCTCTGCAGTAACCAGGACCCTGTGACTGTCACTGTTTTGCCTGGCAGATGGGAGCATCAGTCTGGTGAAGGCCTAAACTTGGGATTTCTGACCCAGCTGAGGCTGGGTTAATTATTAGAAGCCTTTCCCTTAAGAATACAAAATAATTTCTTGAAACTAAGTCACTGCTGCCAGAACAAGCCCCATTCTCCCTCGTGTTTACCAGACACAAATGCCACTCATACTTGGTATTCCTCACAGTTGTGAGGAAGGCTGTGGGAGAAGCACTGCAATCAGATCCCAGCCAGATTCTAAAAAGGGAATTAGGCTGCATTGTTAAATACCAATGACCCTATTTGGGTCAGGACCAACAACTGGACCCCAACTGGAAAGCCCTTCCCTCGTGCCTCGGGCGCTGAGTGCCTCCTGCCCGCCCTGCCTGGCCCAGCAGCTGTCCCCCCTCTCCCTGTCACCGCAGGGACACTTGCTGCCTGTCCCAGTCTCCCAGACATTGCTCCTCACAGCTCCACCTAAGGGCTTCCCTGGAACAGGGGAATTTTCCCCTCTCCCGACCCTGCCAGCCCTCAAGCCCCGCTGCGCTCCCAGAATCTCCATGCTCCCACTGGCTCCTAACCATTTTCTGAGCCCTGCTCCAAGTGTCTGCCAAGGAAAGCAATTAGCAAGGAGAAATGAGCCCCATGGAGAAAAGAGCCCCAGCCACGAGGCCGGGGTGTGGACGTGCCCCGTTCCTGCCTCGCTCACCCGCGCGTCAACTCGAGAGCGATTCCCTGCGGAGCACGGCAGGAGACGGGGCACAGAGCCCCTAAATCCCTGCATCCCACCCACCAGCACCCTCCTCGGCCTCCCAGCCCACTGTGCAGGTCAGGAGAGGCCCTGCCCCTCGCCTGCAATGCTGCACACCATCCCCTGCAGGAGACAGGAAAACACCGTGCCTCAAGAACCAAGGATTCACTCTCGCCTCACCACCTGCCCGCAAATCACCTCCAACAATGGGCAGCGAGCGGCGAGGCAAGCAGGAAAATACCGCCACCCAAGCGCAAATTCCCACTCTGTGCTGGAGATGCAGTGGGAGATCCTCCCCCCGGAGATGCCGGAGGGTCGGCGCCCATCCCGGAGGGTCCCGAGGGCTCGGGGCTGCGCTCAGGGGCCGGGCCGGAGGCAGCGCCCGCGTGGGGCTGTGTGTCACTTAGCTGTCACCCCGATAAGAGCGACTTCCACCACCACCTCAGGCCTGTTGTTCAGCGTATCTGACACATCTCAGCTCTTTCCCATTCCAGTGCCTCCTCAACCCGTTCAAATATAGAAGCTGCCTTTCATTAGCCACAGCCTATTACTCATTTCAGTACCACCGTGGTTGGAACCTCGCTGTTAATTTGACAAAGCCTTCACCCATTGTGTGTTATCCCTCGGATACTTGGCAAACACAAGTTTCCCAAGCTCCCGACACAAATTCCTCCGGCACTCATAGCGTGTGCTCTTGTGTCGCTCCGTGGAAATGTGGGGAGGAAGGACGAAGCTGTGGCAAGGATTTAAAGATGCAACAAGCACAGTTTGTTCAAGCACATTTGGACAAAATCAGGTATAGAAAATGAGTCGTCTTCAATAGGATTTAAAATTGAATTCCACTGTTTGAGAAAAGCGTTACCATTTCTATATAAACCCTGAATTGTTGATTGTTTGGCTTTTCCAGGAGCCAGGTCCCTCCACGTTCCCTCTACATTTGATTACATTGAAAGCCTTTTTCTACCTTAGGCTATTTATGGTGAGCAAAATGACAAAAGTGGCTCTACAGTGAATCATTTAACACAAGTAAGCAAATTTCAGTTTGAAGATGTTCTGTTTGTTTCTTTGTTTTTATTAATAACTTACTTCAGTCCATGGGACTGAGGTCAATTCCTCTGCTACTCAAAATGAGAGTGAAAATGCCTTGCAGGGTGAAGAAAGAGGAGCACTTTGGACCAAGGAGAGGAAAGACTTAATTCTGACTGATTATCTGAGTAATTCTAAACAGCCCTCGCATTTATAAATAGGATTTCATCCAACAATTCAGTCTTCCGGAAAAACTTTATAATTTTCAAAAGGGCTGCTCCAAGAAGAATTCTAAACCTGCTTCCCTGTGCAGTGCCATTTGGATAATGAAAGACAAACAATTCATCTGAGCACATCAATACGAAAAATTGCTGAATTGGGTCCAACCTGACAAAATACGTTTATAAACTTCCAAAGCGCAAACATCCAAAAGCTCTTCTGCAGCCACAGGTTAACAGCTCCTTTTGACTGTCATTACTCTTGTAAAAAAAAAGTGTAGGCAGCTGAATTTGGGGAGCAGACACATTTCCAGCATCATCCAGCACATTAGCAGAGGCGTTCGAGTGTCCTGCATAGCTTTGCCTTGCGCAATTTGACAAATGCTGGCGAGTGGACCATCCCCAGCAAAGCAATCCTTCCAGACAGCCTCCACCTGGAGGGACAGGACCGAGATTTTCTAGGCCACCAGAACAAACGTTTGAGCTGGGAGGTCTCCATTAATCAAGGCTTCATTTTTCTCCATCAAACTTCTCCCCTTTCTTAACGACTTCTTTTGAAAGCACCGCGAGGAAGTCCTGAATCACAGAGCTGCGGTGCGGCTGATGTCATCCCTTTTTTTAAATTCACGTGTGTAGGGCTGAGCATGTGAAGGCTGCTCAGGAGAGACTGTTCTAGCACCAGGCAGAACGGCTGGTACAACTCTCAGCCTTCTGGAACAGAGCTCACAGCTAAATCCCACGTCCCAGCAGGTACAGATATTTTTTCTTTGGGAAGTTCCAGCCTTACCGAGGTAACCTCTCCTGACCCAAGGATATTTCCATGAGGTTTTTTTTCCCCCCCACCAAGGTTTTTTGCCTGTGTCCCTTGATGTTGCCTCTAGCTGAAAAGCCAACCCACAAAATAAATTTTCTCCAAGGTCACGCACTCCTTACAATGCCTTTATTTGCCAGTTGGTGAAGTAATTAAAAAAATGAAAACTTCCTTATTGTGAAAGGAGCTAATGTCCCATTTAAATGTAATAGAGAACGAGAGGAGATGCAACTAGAAATCTAATCACTGGTTCCTAGCTAAACCACAAGCTTAGCAGCTTTCTTTTGTGCCCTGAAGGTCCCAGGCACCCTCTCTTTGCAAGACAATATATTGCACATCCACATGCAAATCTATTCCTCTCTTTATTTCTATATTCAGCTCCCTGGCTGATTACAGGGAGACGTGTGTGTGTTCAATAGGTCCTCCTGCTTCTTTAAATAAGTTTAATAATACCCTTTTTATTTATGGGAGCTTGAAGTACAAAGGATGCAATGCAGGAGCTCTGCAAGAGCAGAAAAGAGAAGAAAAGCAAACTAGCTGAAGATACAGCCTGGCAAGGGCTCAGTAATTCAACACTGTTGATTCTATAGAGACCAACTGCTTTTATTATGCACAGATTCTCCGAGGGGGAAAAAGCCCCACA
Source organism: Atrichornis clamosus (assembly GCA_013400975.1). Classification (NCBI taxonomy): domain Eukaryota; kingdom Metazoa; phylum Chordata; class Aves; order Passeriformes; family Menuridae; genus Atrichornis; species Atrichornis clamosus. The sequence goes on from WBMZ01005503.1 coordinate 32,397, forward strand.
GTTACGAACCTGCAAAGGAGAAAAGAATCTGTACATCTCTCGTGTAAGTGCAGAATTCGCTAAAAAGGCAGTTTTCAAACCAGGGCAGCCCACCGAACATTTCACACCTAATTGCAGTTTTCTTCTGGCGACTCTGAACAACTAAGGTCTCTCCCCATTAAAAAGTTCTATTAAAAAACCAAAAAAACCCCAAAAACAAACAAGAAGGGGAAATGAAACAGAAAGCCCGTCAAAGGACTCGGTCAAAGGGCTGGGAATCGCCGCTCCAGCTGCGGGATCAGCGCCGCTTCACCCCGCGGGCGCAGCCGTGCCCCGCGCTCAGCATCACCGCCCGCCGCGGATCACCAAAACCAATCCCATTTTAAAAATTCCTGAAACGCTCGCCTTCTCCCGGGGAGGCTCGGACCCGGGAGGGCGGCACAGCCGCCGCCGCTCGCCCGCAGCATCCCCGGGGCAGGACGCGCCCCCCGCCCGCAGCCCCGCGCCCCCGCCGCTACCTGCCAGCGTCTTGTGCACCGTGTTGCCCATCGCTCGCTCGCTCGGCGGCGCGGCGGAGCCCGGGGCCGCCCGGAGCTCCGCAGGGCCATGGACAGCGCCCGCC